>JBBPJQ010000169.1:0-38936 GCA_038088795.1 Boletus rex-veris
TGACAATGCTGGAATGGTACTCCTCCCAGACTCCCTTTTCATCCGCGTCATTGATGCTGCTTTGCATTGGAAGGTCTCATCCTCCTCCAAGGATGATCCCCTCGTTCTGAATGCTTTGCATGCTCTTGACGGATCTGTGCCCCCTGCCTTCCGCTCCCGCTTGTCAGATTGGGCCTTCAATGAAGGCATCCTTACCTACCAAGGCTGCGCCTATATTCCCCCTGACGAATCCCTCTGCCGCTCCATTGTTACCCGCTGTCATGATCACGCCTCCGCCGGTCATCCCGGCTACCTGAAGACCCAGCAACTGGTTGCCGCCGAGTTTTGGTGGCCTGGCCTTGCGCAGTTTGTTTGGAAATATGTTGAAGGCTGCTCTTCTTGCCAACAGGCAAAAGCAAACACCCATCCCACGGTACCTTCGACTTCTCCAATCCACTCCTCCGCTTCTCGCCCTTTCCAACAGATCTCTTGTGATCTGATCACCGATCTACCCCCATCTGCCGGCTTTGATTCCCTGTTGGTCGTGGTCGACCACAGGCTTACGAAGGGGGTAATTCTCTGCCCCACTAAGAAAACCGTCACTGCTCAGGGTATCGCTACCCTTTTCTTTCACAAAGTCTACAAACACTTTGGATTGTACGACAAGATTATCTCTGATCGTGGCCCCCAATTCACTTCTACCTTCGCAAAAGAACTTGGGAAACTTCTCAATTACGACCTTGCCCTCTCTACCGCCTATCACCCCCAAACGGATGGCAAAACGGAATGTGTTAATCAAGAAGTCGAAACCTATCTACACATCTATTGCGGAAATAACCCTGCTTCTTGGACTGAACATATGACTCATGCCGAATTCGCCCACAATCACCGCACCCACTCTGTTACCAACCAATCTCTGTTCTATCTCATGATGGGATATGAACCCCACGCCCTTCCCTCCGTCTTCACTTCCTCTGACATTCCCGCTGTGGAATCCCGTCTCAAAGACCTCACCACCACTAGAAATGAAGCCCTCGCTGCCCACCAACTCGCCCACCAATTTATGGCTGCCCGAGGAAACAGAGGCTTCATTCCCTTTGCCAAAGGAGACAAAGTCTGGCTAGAAGCCAGAAACCTGAAACGCCACTCTCCCACTCCAAAGTTCGATCCGAAATGAGAAGGACCCTTTACCATCACGAAAGTCCTATCTCCCCTCACCTACCAACTCTGCTTACCAAAAACCTGGAGAATTCACCCTGTGTTCCACGCTTCTCTCTTATCACCCTATCACGAAAACAGCATACATGGCCCGAACTTCCCGTCCCCACCACCTGACCTTATCCAAGGAGAAGAAGAGTACGAGATTGAGAAAATCTTACGCCACCGCGGACCTCTGTCTCGCCGCATGTTCCTGATCTGATGGAGAGGATACTCCGCTGAAGAAGACTCCTGGACCACAGAACGGAACCTGAATAATGCCAAGTCCGCTCTGCTCACTTATAAAAGACTCCATCCCTCCGTCTTCCCTCCCGCATCCCCTCCATCATAAAAAAAAAATGTCGTTCGAACAACTCTCCATCTCTACCGAATCCTCCTTATCCACTTCCTCCGCTCCTGACTCCCCCTCTTCCACCGTCGCTGAACCTGGATGGAACACCTCTGCCACCGTCACCTATTACCCGTCCAGCATCCCTGGAACCACCACCATCCTGGAACCAATTACTCTCCCCGCTCCCATTCCGATCGCACCCATCGTGTTCAAGTCTCCTTCCCCAGAACCTCCCACCGTACCCACCCCCATTGTTGCCGTAGATGTTCCCCTTTATGCCAACAACATTAGATCTGGTGTCCCTTCCCCCCAATACATCCAAAACCTTTCCCATTACATGTTAGACTCCTGTCTTGCCATTCCCCTCGAAGCCCATATGGACATGGACTCCGCATAACTAGCCCTTTACCAAGCGTACCTTCAGGCCCAATGACTTTCCCTTGTTACCAACGATTTCACCGCGTTCAACACTCCAGCTTTAGATAGGCAATGGGTCGCCTCCACTCAGGTGAACATTATTCGATACCTCCAACGTGTCATGTACCAGATGCACTTCGGAGAGTTCCTCATGGACATCGATCGATACACCGTAGAACTCGCTGCCCAGCACGTCGCCTCTGCCTGAACCATTCCCCTAAACCATCCTGTGTTGACCACTGAAATCACCCCTCCGTCTACTCCTTCTGCGTCGTCGTCCCCACTTTCCCCTGAGGAAATCACCATGCTGAATCGTGCAGAAGCCTCCCACAATAACCGAACCACCCCCTTTTATGGCGCCCTGGAACGGCAACCACTTCTCCCCTCTGACCTGCATTACCCCGACACCTGCTTTCAATGTCATCGTCTCGGAGATGTTCATCGTAACTGTCCTTTCTACCAATGCCCTATCACTGGCTGTCGCCAATGGGCTCCGGGACATGACCAGCACTCCTGTCATATGCGCACTCACCGCCCCTCTTTAGCCAACCACCTCTCTTCTACTGGTCCTGTTCGCACTCGTGGCTCCTTGGCCAACCGTTTGTCTGACGGCCCTATCCCCGCCCGCCACCTCATCCCGTCCTCTACAGAGAGACATTCCCCTCGTCGACAGTCCTCAACGTCGTCCTCTGGTTCTTCTCGTGGTTCTTCGAACCAGTCTTACCAATCTGCATGATCTTCTGGCTCTCGCCGCGCACTCCCGATTCCCCCTCCTCGTACCTACTCCCCAGAGTATGACAACGCACAGTATGATGAACCCATCACCGAAGAAGGTTACGCCAATATCACCGGCTCCCCCGGTCCCTCTTACTCCACCATTTACTAGTAGTCTTTCGACGCTGTCTCAGATCTAGTAGGGGGGTAATTTTACAACTTGTCTTTTTCTCTCGTCTTCATCTCTCACTTGTACTCCTATGTTCAATCCTTGCTTGGGACTTTCTTTTCTTTTCGTCACTGACTCATCCACGCCCCATGAGACCTTATCTCTTATCTCTTATCTCTTATCTCACTTGCTTCATCAGCGACTAACTTCCTCCATATTCCATGACCTTCTATGCTTGCCCTTAACCGTTGTACTGAGGTATATAAACCCTCGCTATCGATACCTTGTACTTTAGCTTAGATCTCCTTGAATCTATCTTGTCCCTGTTCTAAGACTCCTTCGAGCATTCGTCTCGTTGTCCTTGAACCTTGAACCTTGAACCATTGAACCTTGAACCTTTGAACCAGTCGCTCCCACTGTTGAGTGGAGTGTCATCCTCGGACTTCGTGCTACCATTAAGTGCACGCTTTACCTCATACCCCTTTGAACCATCTTTCAAGGCTATGCTCGTCCCTATCTGGGCCAAGCGTAACATCTTGTGTGATTCCGGAATGATTCCAGTTCTATGACATTTGCCTAACCTGATACAGATCAAATTTGATGAAAGATAAGCCCCAATCGAACATTTCCGTTTGTAATGTAATCATTCCTACATGCTGTTGACCAACTTTCCAGTGGCAACTGCTTTCAAGAGACACCAAGTCGAGAAAATGCATCCGTCTTCATATGTATGCACCCTACACCTCCAAAGAATGTGTGAAATAAATGACTCATCCATGAATGCTGAGTACATGCATGGGGCACCAAAGTGACATAGGATCATGAGACGATGGCATTGAGGGAGGGAGTTAGACCACCAATTGTCTGGAGTGGACCTGAAGCGTTCCGATAGGATGGTGAATGCAAGCCTAGTTAGTTCAATGAAAAAATCCCTGCAAGGAGGGAAAGTTTGGACTTTACGAGAGATCGCAGTCATACACAAATTACAATGTCTTGAACCCAATCGTTCATGCTTCCGATGCATTCCCGAGATTGTCTCAGGAGGCGTATTGGGGCCGCGTAATGTTACTACAGTATATGTTAGGCAACACATAGCGATGACTCAAAGCGAATCACTAGTCCAGCGTACAAGTAACTATTCCGAAGATGAGGGAAATACATGAGCGACATACAATGTCTTATATATGATGAGGTGGAATCCAACTTGGGTAAGCGGAACATGAACAGAATGTAAACGAGAAGAGAATGGAACATAGAGTGTATACACAGACAGTCGGAACGAGACAGAATGAAGTTAACAGGAATACAGGAACGAGACAGAAGAAATTCTAACAGTATATACATGCTATAAAATATTCATTCAGGATAAATGTCCTTTGACTCTCATTTAATTCCAGCAGGGCACAAAATGGTTGTCCAAGAAAAGTGTTTACATGGAAAACACCTAGTACATGAGGACTATGATAAACCATTCATATCCGGGAAAATGGGATCCATCACTCCTTCTGTCAAGGCAGGAATTTGGACCCTTTCACTTCCTCCAGAGTAATATGGTCCTTGAGTGTTGACAAATTGTTTCGCCTCTTGTGCCGTCATCTTCATCCATTTAAGGAGGCATTTTGCAGTGTCCACAGCAAAAGCTAACTCACCTATTTCTTCTTTTCCGAGGACTGAAGTATCCTTTTGGTTCTCTTTACACTCTCCACACTTGGTGTGATCAAGAACGATGAGCATCAGGCTAACAAGACTACGTTTTCCAATGTTTCCTATGATATAGGTTTTGAGATGTCACAAATCAGGAGAACGCATCCCCTACTTACTAGGTTCTGATTGGTATCGTAAAGTGATGAGCATGCGGCACAAAGTGCATAGGAAGCCAGGGCATTCATCGTTTGTGAGAGAGTCCTCACCCTTGAGGGAGAGTACTATGCGAGTCAGATGCATAGTTTCATAACTGAAGAAGTAACCCCCAGAGAAAATAGATGGGACTGGGGTATACACATAGTGAAGAACCCCCAGGGGCTGGAACCTACGTGGGGTGTGGTTCAGTAAAGGCCTGTGTGTAAACAAAGGCAAGTGAATATACTCACATGACGTCACCATCTTCCAGACAGACTGTGGCTATGTCAGCATTGGAAAAGTTCCCCTGGTCATCCTGGTCAGTTGCATGGCAGAAGATATCTGCAATATTCTCTGGGGAGTTGGAACAGATATCACGTTTCGGTCGAACAACGCCCCAGATCTTGGCTCCACAGTTTCCGATGACATACGTGCACAACCCACAATAATCGTGGTGGGGAAAGGTCATGAATCCAGGATGTGTGACTAGTCTCCACCCCTGTGAAGTCCAAGTTCCAGACTGAATGACTGACGGCGTTTGTTGCTTGACCACAGCTGCAGGCGCCTTGTTCTTGTTTTTCTTTGTCTTCTGAGCCAGTGTAAACCTTAGATGCATGGTGTGGTTCCATGCCATGGTTGAGTCCAGGAGCGGTGCCATCCACATAGGTGGACTAGGATTTACATCCTTTGTGTCCAGAAAGTTTCCGCATGTATTCGAGACCTTTACCAAGTCCATGAACTTTTGCAATGTCGTAACTTCATGATACACGAGGTCCTCAGGGGAATCCCTGTTGGCAGCAAAATGGACGCCATCGATCCATTGACACCTTTGCCCAAGGTTTCCGAACTGGAGTGACATGAAGGCCTTGGAGAACCTCATACTCAGCACTGGGGTCCAACCTCGAATGACGACTGATGTCGACTGAGCCATGTAGGACCATATTTCTGAAAGAAAAAGTTTCCACGCGTGTTTGACCTCATCTTCCTCCTTATCTTTTGGATCTTGTAGAATAGAGTCCAGTTGGATTTCCACAATAAGGTCCTGGACCTGGAAAGCGTGGGGTTCCGGACCACACTGTTCCAAGCGGGAGTGTTCAAGGGATGCATGTCTTGAAAGCATTGTTACGAGCACCCCTTTGTTATCCTTTTAAGTGACTTTCATACTTTAGTCAAATTGAAAGGGGGTATGCACTCACCTCATTGTAACCTTTTTCAGCAAAGGGGATGAATGTCTCATACCCTGTGTGCCACTGAACCCTTTCTGAGCCTTCCGGGAACCCGATGGAGGAGCTGATAAATCATGACTAGACTCCAATGTTGTAGAGATTTGTACGATTCATGTCATAAACTCACTGGATCCTTTTTTCCATCTATTACATGCAAGGTCCCGACTGTGGCATTGGCACATGTATGCTCTGTCTTGTTGAATCCCGGCACCGGCAAGATATATCCAATGACACTCACTTTGTCTAGGAAATTCCACTCCGGAACCTTCGGGATCTTCTTGACAAATTTCTCCAAACTGTCTCTCTGAATAACCATGTTGAGATTGTGTGAATGTAGACTCGAGCAATGATGAGGCTTACTACCCATGTGAGGAAACTTTGCAGCCTTGACCTTGTTCACATCGAACATATTCTTGAAGTGTGCTAGGACTTCGTGCACCGTATGGAAAGGTATTTCGATTGTATCTTTATCTCCTCCCGGCATCCAATAGGGTAGTGCACCAAGGGTGAGGGATATGATTGAAGGTTTTCCGTTGGGATGATGCACGAGAGAGATCATGTCATACATCATGATGTTCTTCCACCCGCTTGAGTAATAGACATTGAATGTGTGGTTTGCAAAGTCGTATGAGAAGTCTCCAACATGTGGCATTGGTGGCTGCATGCCACCATTCAAGACATACAATGTCGCCGGACCTCTGCCCACGTCTGCGATGTCAATCGACAACACGGTGTATACTTCTTGAGAAACGACTCTAAGTATTTTTTTCATGGGAGGATTAGAAAGGCTGACGGAATGTTAGTACGAAAGGGTGACGGAATGTTAGTACAATAGTATGAGGAATGTGAGTTGCTTACTTAAGCCCACCACATATTGTTCTTGGATAAGAGGAGAATATCCGCTTTCTCATGACCTTTGTAGTTTCAGTCTGTACAGCTAAATGTGATTGTTCAGGATCTATATGTATTTGCTTTGTTTTCTGTCTTGTTATTTAGCCTGCTTTCTTCCGAGTGCTCCAGCTGTTCTGGTGCTTCTGGGCTTTTTCTACTATCGTAAGCTAACATTTTTAACGCCTTTACTACATAGCAAGCACAATTTAGTTGAAAATTGGAGGTCCTTTTTTTGTTTGTAAGGGCTGATTGAATCCAACCAGCATTGGCTTACAATTGAGTATCAGTAACTAAGGTTCCTGTCAAAGCAGGGCTAGACCAAGGTGCAGAACGTCTGGATGTGCCAGAAAGAACTCGGAATGATAGGAGATGGCTGAAAAGTTGGGGAAACTATATCATAAGCCCTTCTAAGTTATGGAAGGTTATATAGTTACCTCTTTGTCCATCCTTGCCACTTGACCAACATGCAACTGGATGGGTTGTTATGGAATGTATGGAAGGAACCTGAGGGTGTTCATCGACAACTCTTCCACTTCCTAAAATCTATTAGCAAACCTGCTTCACCCACTGAAATTATCTGGCTTGAATGCTTGAGATGTTGTAAAAGGAACTGTTTGAACTTATATCTTCCATCTTTTCTGACACTCCAATGCCGAGTCCTTAGGGCTGGTCCCCATAGCCCCGTCATTTACATTCCATTCCCCTTCGTACAGTGTATACATTGTAGTAGCTATGTGACTGGGTTTCCCCAGTCTTTGATATTTGTATTTCTCCTCCTCGTCTCCTTGTCCGCTTGAGACCGTCGTGTAGGGGCAATATCTTGGGCGTCCTCTTTGTTTGAATACTCAATTCTATGCAGTCTTCTCGGAATTGGTCGCGATCCTAAGTTGTGTGTGCTTGATGAGTTCGGAACTAAGCTTGGGCACAGCGAGATGCAGACCTTATCCCAAATGATAAACAACAGTTGGTCGTTTTTCCTGTCAACATGTCGAGCACAATATCTGATCATTAGAAATGACAAGTGACATTGATGAGGGATGCATACCAGAGATGGAACAACCTAGCAGGACGGGGGTGGCGATGTACCATTCGAGAGGCTGGGCCCCAAGTGGATTGATACTTGCCATCTTGAGACAGACCTCAAGCATGCCTGAGACCACCTTGGCTAACACATGCATGGAATATTGTTGTCCACATCAATGTCCCACAGGCTACTTCCAACGACACTCACAAACGCGCATTTCAGCGCTGGCTTGGCACTAATGAGCTCCTTGGCCACCAAGACTGTCCTGTTGGCGGATATGACCATGTGGCACGCAAGTAGATACGCCATGCATCGAGAGCATGCGCACAAGGAGTGCACCATCGCAACATCATTGTCTCCTTGACGAGCAGCATGGAAAGGGCGTCAATGAGGGTCTTCAAGGTGGCGTTGTGCTTGGACAACATGGTGAGAATGGTGTACAGCATCGTGCGATGGTCAACACTGGTTGTCTTTCCAGCGAGTGGGAGGGCAAGTAGTTCCGAGACGGTCATCTCGAGAACCGCAGGTGAAAATTAGAGGGTGAGTTTGCGACCAAAGACTGAAACACATCAAGACAGAGTAGAGCACTAGAAGGATGACTTACCACTGAGCAAGTACTTTGGAGGGCTTTCTCTGAATACAACTGGACCATCTCTGCGGTGTCACCCCAACTGAATCTCTAGCTGCCAGTTGACAAGGTCTTCCAAGTCCTCATCATCAACATTGAAGGAGTTAAAACCGTATGTATTGTCAACCTCAGTGTGGATGGTAGGCCTGGAGTTTATTGAGATTAGCAGCAATAGCACAGGTAAGGGTAACCCGTGTGGGTCATGGGTACCAATGTTGTGTTCCACACTGTCCTTGACTGGGTAAGGGTCACAAAAATGTGACCTGTGACAAACCTGTACTCCCATCTCCGCGCTGTCACCCTTCAAGCTGTCCCCGCCCATTTCCCTCACACCATCACATGTCACCATCCTCAATATGTATGTGCAAAGACGGATGGAAGTGCATTGATACACTCCTGTTCATGTTTGCATGTGACTGGCGCTGACTGCACACACCCTCCTTTGTGCTCGTCCTCGCATGTACATGTCACCCTCACCACCCTCACCTTCACACGTATGCCCTCGCCCTCACCCTCACCCTCGTCTCACCCACTGTCATGCTTGCCGTCACCATCACTGTCACCATTGCCCTCCCTTGCCCACTTTGCGATGATGCAACAACACAATGGCGATGTGACAACATGGTGACAACGACACCATACCATCACCATCACTGTGACTATCCTTCACCCACTTTGTGACAATGCGATGGCACAATGATGGCAATGGCAATGATGAGGCGACGACACAGCAATGGTGACAATGGTGCTGACAAAACACCATACCCTCGCTGTCAACGTCACCATCACCATCATCACCATCATCCTCACCCTCTGTCGCCCACTTTGCGATGACACGATGGCACAACGGTGACAGCAATAATGATGTAACGACACAGCAACAACAACATGCTGTCGCCATCACCATCACCATCACCATCACCATCACCATCACCATCACCATCACCATCACCATCACCATCACCATCACCATCACCATTGGCACCATCACCCTCCCTCATGCGCTTCATGATGACATGACAACAGGCCGTCATCCTCGCCGTCACCCTCCCTCACCCACCTCACAATGATGCAACAGCACAGCGGTGACAACAACACCTCCTCATCCTCGTCCTCACCACCTCACAATGACACGACAACAAGGTCGCGAGGACATGGACACGATGTCGCCCTCGTCACCTCACTCACAGCAAGTAGACACAACGGTATAACATGCACAATTTTTGCGCACATCATGCCGTTGTTTCTGCATGCTCTCACCATTGTACCCGTGGGTAAACCTGCACTGGGTTTTTGCTGGGTACGGGTACGGGTATAACCTCCAATACCCGGGGGTATACCCATGCTATTGCCTAACGCTGCGGTTTGGCTGTCCATTGTAAGAACACGCTGTTGGGCTTGCCAGTATCAAATTGAAGGAAACTCATATCAAGTCAAAAATGTCTGGGTTGCACAACTCGTACTACATGCCAGATTGTTCTATGCAGCTAAGTTCGAAGCACATCAGGATCTTCATGCTGCTATACGACCTATTTCACTGTAATTTACACCTTTTCCTTTCTGAAAATCTCCGGTCATTCTGTGAGCTTTCCGGTGCTTCCAGTTCCTTCGGGAACCCAGTCTAGCATGATGCCCTGCGGCATTATGCAAATACATCTACCAATTCAAGGGGTTGGTTGTGAATCAATTTGGCAGAACTAGTACTCAGGCGGAATGTTATTTACTTGACAGAAAGGACAAAAATAGATGTTATGGAGTCCAAGACTAAAGACAACGAGGGGGCATCAACGCGTCGAGAGCTCCTCCTTCAAAAGTTTAATTTGAAACTCCATAATAGAGATCGTGGAGAGTAGCTGCAAGTTATCTGCTTCACTGGTGGACAGCTTCTTCTCCATCACCATTATCTGCTCATTCAATTCCCCGATAAGTTGTTGTTGTTGCAGAAGGTGAGTCTGGGATGTGGCCGCTCTTCCATGTGGGCGGCGGATGGAAAACACACCTAAGACATTTCCTCAGAAAATCTTATGGAAAAGAGAAACAGGATGGCCCTACCGTTAATGTAGCAACGCCTCTTCTGTGAGATGCAGGAAACGCAGGCCCACTTGTAGGTCTGCCATGGCTGCGACATTTGAAGGACCCGCCTCGTTCGTGTCTCCGTCACTATCCATAGACTGTGATTTGGTTTTCTTTTTCGGGGGTGCTCCCCCGCCCTCCTCCGTAACATGCTTCTTGCTGTTCAGGACAGCCTCGACACGGCCATGTTTCCTGGATCTGACAGTCTCCCCGTCAGGGGGGTTATCATTTGCCTTGGATTTGATGACTATTGTAAAATATCTAGTGAATGTGTGATTGATTGGATTAAAACAATGCTCACCATTTGTTCCCTCTATGGCACTAACTGCAGGTGGAGGCGGGGGTGCGGATGTAGCACTCCAAGGATCTTCAGACAACTTCAGCTTGACCCTTTTGAGCTTCTGCGGAGCTTGACCTGGCTCATGTGATGACCCTCCTGCTTCGTTCAAGGGGCCCACAGTTGACAGAGGCGAAGGTACCCTCAACTGTACTAGAATTCATTAAAAATCAGCATGGAATTCTAAGATCTTGCGAGAATAGACATACCAGATGGTGGCAGAGCTTTCCACCAGAAGTCTGAGCCCTGCAGCTTGGGAAGAACATGGGATGGTATATCCACATATTCCTGACCACATACGAGTGGATCATCTGCATGTACTTGGTCAAGATGTAGCGATGCTGTCGTCATTCCCGATAGGTAGTGGTGCTCAAGTACTTGGCCCAAGCTTCCAAGAATCCTGGTGTGGGGGGAGGACATTGTAGGTTGGGAAAACATGGACTGAAAATGAGATAATGTACATCAACCGCTGAGGATACTTAAGCAGGAATTCACTTACCAGCTCGTGGTCAAGGTTAACACGCATCCACTCTGTGCAGTTGTCTTTGGGTCCAACGAGATGGGGGAAAAGCTCCATGGCAGCCATTACGCAGACTGTGGTGAGGAGAACACTGTGATCAATTTGACTTGCAGGGTTCATTATGGTGGGGAGTTGGGGATGGCGTTCAACAGAATTTGTGATAAAAGTATGGTCCAGCGGTGAACTTGATGTGGCAACTGGTCGGAAGACTGGTTATGCTGGATTACATAACCATACTTAGCTTCAATCGGATTCACTCATCTTTCCATCTTCGTGTTTCTTCGCATTTTCTCCAAGTTAATAATGGATACAATCACTATAAGCAAACTCAATACTGTCAGGCAAGCGGCGTACTCGTGCATCATAGAGCAGAAAATTGAACTCTCCGAGGTGGACAAGAAATTCTTGATGGTAAGGCAAAACAAACCCTCTCTGTGATCCATCTTGCTCACTTCAATCCACATAGGAATTTTGTGCTTCAGCAAAATTTATTTGTGGCCACCACAAAGATGAAGATACTGTTGAGTACCAGTGGCCGGTTGCTACCAGCGCATCTGAATGGGCGGGCAAGTGGCTTGAACAGGAGAAGGAATGGGTCTTGAATGGCAAGTGTTCATCTAAATACCTCGATAATATTATGCTAATGTATTTACTAAGGTACATCTGCTGTTGCCGTGCCACAGGTAAGTTGGAATCTTGGAAACATTGTGGGGAACTGACCTTTTTGGGGTTCCACATAGGCACCACCTACCCAGAAACGTCGAGCAGATGGGCCAGCGAATGAACCGCCATCCCGCCGTCGGAAGACCTCGACCAAGCCACTGATCGAGTTCCACTTCAACTGATTCCTCAAGCTGGTCGAGAATCAACCCGAGCTGGAGAAGGCTGTGGAGCTCCTCAATGATTCAATGAACATTGTTGACCTTGGGGCCAATCCATCCATGGTTCAGTGGCACGTCAATCGGGTGAAGAGGTTGGTAGCAGGGTTAGCCAGCAGCAAGGAAGTTGTAGAGGCAGCAGACATGCTATACGATGCAATTTCTTACAGAGATGCACTGTAAGATTAATCCTCTCACGTACTTCATGCACTCGGACTCGTGTGACATCAGAATTGAATGTGGTTTCTTTCATGGGAGGGAATAAGACAGGTTAGGAAGCTTGTGTGCAATTCTGGCGATTCCAAGTGTCACACCTCTACAGAAAGACCTGTCGGAAACCTGACAACAGCAGAAGTCAAGTGGAGAAGATTCCTGGATTCGGATTCATACTTGCAAAGCTTTGTTGTTCAAGGGGGTGTTATGACTGGTCAATGTCATTTCCTATGGTACGTGTATTAAAGAGGGCATGAGCTACATAATATCATTCATCAGAGGGAATATGGGGTCCAGTTCACCCTCTTTCAATGCGGGAAGCTCAACCATGTCATTCCCACACCAGTAACAAGGTGCAACACTATCCACAAATGCCTCTGCTTCTATCATAGTCATCTTCATCCAATCTAGGACACACTGTGCACATGTCACTGCAAATTCTCTTTCTGCATTTTCCTTGTCTCCTATACATGAGCGGACATTTTCACTCCATTCTTGCTGCAATACAATCAGTAAAAGACTGATCAAACTTTTCTTTCCAATAGTTCCTATCATATTTGTAATCAATCATGGCTGAGTGAGATACTGAGACAGACCTACTTGGTGTTAATCAGTATCACAGGGCAATAACCATGCGACACAACGTTCGAAAGGAGCCAGGGAGGTCATCATTGGTGAACGTATCATCTTCGTCCTCATTGGGCATTGATAGCACCACCCACGTAAGGTGCATCGTGTCGTAGCAATAAAAGTAACCGCCAGTGAAGACAGATGGAACTGGTGTGTAGATGCAATGGAGCACTCCAGGTGGTTGAAACCTATGAGAAATATTGTTGAATACACAGCAAATCAGAGATGTAGAATGAGTGAGTAGGGACTACTCACATCACATCACCTTCTTCCAGGCATACCGTAGCTATGTTTGCTTCCAAATACCCACCAGAATCCACCCCAATCGTCTGCTCAATCACCTGGCAAAGCTCGGACAAGGAATCTGGGCAATACTTGCGTTTCGGGCACATGATCGCCCACAGCTTCACACCCGAATTTCCGACGATATATGTACACATTCCGCAGCAATCGTGATGTGGGGACGTGAGGAAGCCTGGGTGGGTCATAAGGCTCCAGGATTGCAAGGTCCAGGTCGCAGAATGAACGACTGAAGGTCCCAAGTCCTCTACAACTAACGTGGGTACCCGATTCTTATTCGCATTCTGCTTGAACCATAGGTGCATCATATGGTTCCATGCAATGTTCGAGTCAAAGAGAGGCGTTGCCCACTGAGGGGCATTCTGGCTGACATCCTTTCCGCCCAGTAGATTTCCACATGTTGTTGGGTCATAGGCCTCATCAATGAACGTTTCCAGTGTCGTCATTCTATGCATGGGGATCTCCTCGGAAAGTTCCCGATTGGCAGCAAAGAGAACTCCATCCACCCACTGGCATCTTTGTCCTAGATTTCCCAATTGAAGTTCTAAGGACGCTTTTGAGGACCTAAGGCTTAATGGAGGCTTCCAGCCATGGACGATGACCGACGTTGATTCCCCTAAGTAAGAGCGAATCATACCCACAAGCCGTTTCCACGCCCCGTGAACCGTATCCTCTTCATAGTCCAGTGGAAAACGCAGTATGATGTCCAGTTCCAGTTCTTCCACCAAGTCCTCAACCTGGAAAGAATCTGGTTCGGGATCACATGGTCCCGAACCAGAACGCTCCACAGAATTCCTCTTTGCAATCTCATTCACTATCACTCTTTCCATGTTCTTGTTAAAAATAGCATTTAGTGTCATATAGGATTATTTGATGTATAAATCACCCTTTCACATCCATTCCCTGTGAATGGCATGTAAGTCTCGAATCCAGCGTGCCACAGGATCCTTTCCGTGCCTTGAGGGAACCCCGTGGAAGATTTTATGAATCATGACTTTACTCAAAACTGAGAGTTTGATTCATTTGCTTGAAAGGTTTCTGCTCACCACATCCTTTCTATCTCGCTGAGTATTTGAACCTCCCGCCGCAACATGTGGCCATTCTGTGGTATCAAAAAACAATGAACATCGAACAAACACGATCAATGTCAATGATGCTTACTTTCTGCCAGGCGATCATGCCCCTCTTCGGGCCCATCCTATCCAATCCTTCTTTCTTCATAAAAGTGGCGAACTCATGTGAATTAGGGATTCGGGCGGTATGTGACACTCACTCAGACCGACACTCCCGGCTACTTCTTCCCGTGTGCCCAAAATAGCAATAGATGACAACCTTGAAATGTTGAATTTCCTTATGTCAAACGTCTGATGAAAGTGTGTTAGGATGGCATCCACGCTGACAAAGTGACATGTGTGCTGGTTTTCGCGCTCATTGAATGGCATCCAGAATGGCAGTGCACCTCGGAAGAGGGAGACGATCAACATATTTCCCTTTGGATAGCACACTAGAGATTCCACCTCATGCACTGTGATGCTCCTTCAACCATTCTCATAGTACACTTGGAATGTACTATACAGAAAGTCATAGGCGAAATCTCCGACCACAGGCACGGGTGGCTGCATACCACCATTTAAGACATAAAGTGTTGCCCCTCCACCATCAACGTCAGCAATGTCCACCAAGAAAATGTCTTGAGAGCATCGGGCCAGCAGGTCTTCTATCAAAGAGGTTAATCAACCCAGCCAGGGTAGTGTCATGATGCATGTACACTTGCTTACGTCAAGAGTCCCACATTCCTGTAACATTCGGTAATAGGTAACCTATCCCCAGGGCATTCCATTCATCCCCTGGGACATCCCCTTGACATATTATATAGGATAATAAATCCCATCCTTTGGCCTTCAGGCCTTCCCTGGATTATTTTTTAGAATCCCCCAAACTCGGGAACATTGGTACTTCATTTTGGAAGTAAAGTAACTGGCAGATCCAAAACATCTGGCAGAGCTCATGGTGCCAACCCCTTAGCAGAACCTAGGATAGGTATGGGCTCCTTAGTGAGGAGGGATCGGGGGTGGGATGGGGAACGGAGGCCTGGAGTTTGACACTTTGCCTCCTGGGTAGGCATTAGCACCTCTGGTGCCAGTTCTCTGATTCCTGGGAAAGAATGGGGCTCTGGGATGTTGGCACATCGCCCCCTGGGTAGATGTCCGTCCTCCCATTTTTCTCCCTTAGCGGAACCCAGGATAGGGATCTGCATCTCAGCAAGGAGCGACTGGAGATGAGGATGGGAAATGGAGGCTGACTCAGAGTTTGACATGTTGCCTCCTGGGTAGGTGTCTGCATATCCGGCACTTGTTCTCCAGTTCCAGAGAAAGAATAGGGCATTGGGAGATGCAAGTCTGTTCTTGTTTGTATGCTTGGCTTCTCGCCGGCCCTTGGGTCAGCAGTTGAAAACTAGCCCACATGTAAATACAGCAAAATTTACCCAGCCAGCCGGCTGTTACGTCATGGTTTTGAAGCACAAGCTGGTTTGTCAAGAACTCTTCTGGCGTGATGGCTCTTTCCACGAGCCACATGTGTGGATTACCACGCACAATCACATATAGTACAAGGTCTCCATACCGAGGCTCGTTGTTTTTGTCTTGCCAAATCCTCCGCGCAGCCACTGTCACTCCAAGTGGTGGAGACACCTTGTTGCTCATGAGATGGATCAGCCTGGCATAGTGATGCAAGCCATGCCTTGCCTATGCATTGTCATCCCATCCCCTCTTCCTTGGCAAAGATGAAATCTCGCAATGAAGTTCTGTTGCGTGGGACTTTTGACCACATTTTGTAACGGCAGTTCTTAACTTCGCTCAAGTCTTGTGTATGGAACAGAATCCTGTGCACATTATCATGAACCTCAATAAAGACACGTGATGAAGCATAATGCACTTTAAACACATCTCAGTCATTTTTGCCTGAGCCAGTACACCATCACATGGCATAGTTTCGATGCCCTTGGCATCAAACGCAGGTTCAGTCTCATCTGGCATCTCGTACTTGAACCCCACATATTACTTCTTCACCATGAGCACACACGGCAAGTACACCTTGGTACACCATGAGTCTCCTGAAATGTCTACAATGCACTTTCCCCAATGTCCTACTCACCTCTTCAAATTTGAGCTTGATGGGTGCTGGATTCATGGCTGTAATCCCACCCGCAATGTCGTAACCAATCCCGAATGCCTGTTCCTCGGACTTACCCTTGAGATAGATAAACACTGAATCGGTATCTCCATACATGACGCGCGCATGTATGAACCAATCAGGTGAACCAACCGACTCATAATGTGGTCTTGTAGTTTCTCCAACAGTCCGGGGGGTAAGTCGAGATCCACCACACCCAGCTTGTTGCGGCCATGAAAGTCAGCCATGCGACCTAGACACATTGAAGAGCGATAATTGTATGCGATCCTGACAGATGGGTAGAGAGATTTAGAGTCCAGTACAAGAGGTCCATGATAGAACGCAGAGAGTGGTTCCATAATCAGAGGCATGCATTCTGCAGCATTTTGTTTGCCGACCTACGAATTCTGCCAGTCAGGATTCTTGGCGAAACAACATATGTCTTGTCTGCTTGGTGAGAAGCACCAAGCACTCCTATTTGGCAATGCGAAACAAGAAAGACTCTACTTTGAACGACGCATGCAAATTCGCTGTCATCGTCTCATCAGTCCTTCGTCTGAGTGATGATGGAGGACTTGCATAGTCTCTGTCATCATCTCTGCTTCTTCGAGAATGTCAAGTGTCACAACAGTACAATCACGAAAACATCCAAGCACAAGGGCTGTATGCACAGCCTGAGGAGTGAGTCTCGCTGTTGCTGGTGTGATCGTGCCCCAATTTCAAATTGGCCATCCCAAGTTTGGCAATCATCCTACGCCGTCTGTGAATCGTGATTGGCTATGTCGAACTAACAAATGCATCACTTTCCAAAATCTGAACCAAGTGTTGATGATACAAAATGTTACAAATAGCGACAGTTATAATACGGAGATTCTTGTGTCTTTCAAAAATTAAAACAGGAACATCAAGAAGTGTACTTGATAGCACAATGATATCAGTCAACAATGACCACTCCAGCCTCCTTGTTGTCCACAATGCTGTCAAATGCAACCATCTTGAAGCCAGACCAGCAGCAGTACTTGTTTGTGCTGCAATTGTGCCGTTCCTCGAATATCACCACTCCCCTCTCCACATTTCCATCACCAAAGAGGTTCATGCCAGCCCCAACATCACTATAATAGATGGTTAACAAAGAATAGGGTGATGCAGTGCACTTAAATTTGAGGATCCGTCAACAACTTCGTACTCTCCTGTTAAGCCATTAGCTTCGCTGTTTCTCTTCAGATGGAGTGTGCTTACCTTGATAGTCTGAGATGTATACCTGCTTACCCGTCTTGATGTACTGCACATGTTACGTGAATGCCAAGAATTTGGCCACTTCATTGGCAGCAGGGTCTGCAAGCCAACGAGGGGAAGCATTACCATTATGAATAAACTTGACAAAGGCACCACCAATGATCTCCTCAGCAAGATAGGTCATACCAACCATTCCAAATTTGGCTCCATAACCATGGGTACTCTCAGCGCGATCATTATACGAGTGAGCAACCAACAAACCAGCCTTCATGAAACGGAGATGAGGAATTGCGAATGGCGGGAGTTCCTTCGCATTAGCCATACACTGGTCAAGGTAATCATAAGCCAAATCAAGGAGGGCCCCTAGAAATACCCACACCCTGAAATGCTTCAGTGCAACAGAATGCTTCAGCATGAGGTCTCAGAATGATGCTTGTAAAGGATCAGAAGTGTTAGTAGTGTTTGAACACATTCCGAGAAAGGTTGAAACTCTGGAGACTCACCACGGGTTGAGCAGGATTTCATCCGCGCAAATGCTTCCGTGTGACAGAATGCCTCAGCGTGAGATCTCAGAACAATTCCTGTAAAGAATCAGAAGTGTTAGTGTGTTCGAACACATCCCAAGAAAGGTGGAATCTCTGGAGAGTGGAGACTCACCATGGCAGGCGCATCAGTAAATTGGGTTTTGTTCATAACTGTTCCGGACCACTTACAACCCTCAGCTAACACCTAACCATATCCCTGATGCAGGTTGAGCGGGATTTTCTAGAGACATCCGCGCCTTGGAATGCTTCAGTGTGACGGAATGCCTCAGTGTGAGGTCTCAGAATGATGCCTGTAAAGAATCAGAAATCCGAAGAAAGGTGGAAACTCTGGAGACTCACTGCAGGCAGGATTTCCTAGAAATGTCCGCGCCGTGAATGCTTCCGTGCAAGTCTGTGATGGACTCAGAATGCTTCAGTGTGACGCCTGCGGTCTCCTGTCAGCAGGAACTGGTGAATATTTTCAAGAAAGGGACAGAAGCTCACCTGGTGACTGCCACTGAACCAACTCGCGGGTCACTTTCATTCTGTCGATGGCAGTTGAATTCGTCTTTCATGCAGTGGCATATGATGCGTGTGCACAGACCATTCACATGTTGTCCCTGGGGACGTTCAGCTCACTCAAAGGTGGCCCTCTATTTGACCACACTCTTAACATGTGCAGGCGAGGTTACAAACCATATTCAAACAAACACTCATAGGTCCCTTCACTCTCATTCTTTTTCACTTTCACCACGTCCTTCCACAGATCTCGCTGTGACAGCAATGCATCTCCGAAAAGGTTGCAATCTTTGTAAACCTTGCTACTGCCTTTCTCACCTATGCTCGCTGCTGGAAACTCGCTCTTGCAATGTCGTCTCTCCTTCCTTGCATCATAATAACCGGCAGTTTCATGAATAAATTCATATCAAGTTACATGCAGTGCATCTAGTTTACGTCCTTCTTGCTCACTTCTCATCCAAACTATAGACTTTCACTCAAGTATGTTGCTGAGGGCCACTGCGGTGGTACACTCGCAGAGGAAGTGATATCCTCCATATGTACTGCCCACACCTTCGGCATCCCAAAGAACTTGAGAAGCCTTTATGATGCACACATCCAAGGAGCCTGCGTTGTTGATGCTAAATCAGCCATCGCTAACAGTGCTGGTATGGGTGTGTTTTCCTTTGCCATAATCTCGGCCTACGCACCAGATATGCAGTCCTGTCGTTGATGTCACTTCGTGACTAATATCATTCCAGCATTTCAGTTCGACACCACATTGATCAACGAGGGTCACAGTGAGCTGCAAGGTCTATGATCGTCAATTCTGGTCTCTGAGTATCTTCTTGTAGCCAATGCCAGTGAGGTCGTAAATGTGCTCACGTCCATCATGATTGGTTCCTTTTCTCTTGTCATGATGGCACTTGAAATGCAAAGGTCAGGACCTACCTGTGGCTTAACATCTTTGCCCAATCTAATATTACAGCTTTCACACATGCTCGAGGCGCCGCCACAAAACTGTTCACCATTCCTGATATCATTTCTTCAGATCCTGGCGGAACCAGACTGGAGAAGGTCATTGGCGAGATCACCTTGGATAATGTCAAATTCAACAACCCTTCTCGCCCAGATGTGCCTATCATCAATGACATCAATATAACCTTCACTGCAGGCAAGACTGCAGCCTTGGTTAGGGCCTCCGGTTCCGGAAAATCAACCATAATTTCCCTCATTGAATGTTTCTATGATCCTCTTAATGGTTCTGTCAAACTTGACAATGTGGACATCCGTGACTTGAACATTAAATGGTTGTGCTCACAGATAGGGCTTGTCTCCTAGGAACCAACGCTTTTTGCGATGACTATCAGAGACAATGTTGCATACGGATTGATCAACACCCCTTACGAATGTCTCCCTGCAGAAGATAAATTCAAGCTCATCAAAGAAGCGTGTACTAAAGCCAACGCAGACAGTTTCATCAGCAAGCTACCTAGCAGATACGATACTATGGTCGGCGAACGTGGCTTCCTCTTGTCTAGTGGATGGAAGCAGCACATAGCAATCGCTCGTGCCATCGTATCTGATCCTCAAATCTTACTTCTTGATGAAGTGACTTCAGCGCTCAAAACACGATCTGAGGGAATCGTACAGGATGCACTGGACAAAGCTGCTACTGGTCACATGATGATCTCAATTGCTCACCGACTGTCTACGATCAAGGATGCAAATTGTATTTATGTCATTGGAGAGGGTTCAGTTTTGGAGAAGGGCACCAATGCAGAGCTCTTGGCCAATGAAACCAGTGCTTATTCATGCCTTGCCAATGCACAGAAACTCCACGAGATGAAGGACTCGGAGGTAGAGGATGGCAATACCAAGATGGTTGAGGTGGGCATGCAGAGAATTGAAGAACAGGAAATTTTACTTAAGCGTAAAGTTTGGTCCAGTAAATCTGATCTCTCTGAAAAAGTAAATGACAAAAGAAAACTCCGAGTAGTCAATGATGACAAGCATAGCATGCGTTACCTCTTCATACAGATTGGACTACTTGACCACGAAGAGTTATGCATATGGAGGTATGCGGTTGGCACAACATTTGCTATTAGTGAACTTGCTTCCTTCAGACACTCCTTTGTTTGTTGTTAAGCTGGTGTTCAAACACCGACGGGAATAAGCTACCCGTCATTCAGAATCATTTATGGCAAGTTCCTTAGACTACTATTCTAATCGCATCTCATAACCACACACTCATATCCTATCAGGTCAGGCAATTTCAGGTTTCTCTCAACTGGATCCTTCTGTTCAGAAACACAATGTGAACAGGAATGCATTAAGGTAAGAGGAATCGCTCTGCGAGGTTGATACACCTGAGGCTGGCCAAGGGTCTTCATCATTGCTATTGTCTTGGCAATCTCCATGGCTTTCCAGAATTATTTCTTCACACGCTATCTAACGTCCAAAATGCACTCACTCGGTTTCAAAGCAATCCTTCAGCAAGATAGTATGTCTCTCTCCTATGCATGTATCACTTATTTGTGTACAACTCCCCACAGTCAGGATTTTCGACAGAAGTGAGAATAATGTGAGTCATGATCCAGGCCAGCTTACTCTGCTATGTCGATTGTGCGTCATAGATGGGTTCTCTCACTGCCGATCTAGGCAACAACCCAATGGTTTGGCTGGTGTCACCCTCGGAACGTGAGTACAGCTTTTGTTTTGACTAGACCTCCAACGGGCATCCATAATTGTAATTTGTACAGTCCATCGTAACTCTCATTAGTGGCTTGATAATTGGTTCAAGTTACTTGGAAGCCCTCCTTGGTTGGGTTTGTGACTTTGTTTGCTCTGCTGTGGGGTTGCTGAAGACTGAAAGTTATATTGTAGCTTGTGTTCCTTTCCTCATCTCCACCGGTTAAATCCGTTTGGTGAGCTGTTTTGCTGAGTTCTTTCTTCATCCTCTGAGCGATGACAAAGTATGTTGTCATCCAGAAAGACCAACATAACAGAGCTGCCCACCAGATTTCGGCTCAGCTTGCCTGCGAAGGTGCTGCATCCATTTGCACTGTTGCCTCTCTTACACGGAAGGAAGACTGCCTGAGATTATACAGCAAAAGTCTGGAAGAACCTCTCGACTCCACTCCAGAAATTGATGCCGAGTCCTCTACAGGTAAAACGCTAGAGGAAGCGAGTGTTCGGGGCCAGATCCGGTTTAAAGGTGTTTGTTTCCAGTACCCAACACGGCCTGGCGTTCATGTGCTTTGAGCCCTCTCATTCAAAGTGGAACTCGGTACATTCATTGCTCTCATTGGTGCCAGTGGTTGCGGCAAAAGTACAGTGTACGTCTAGTTGAGACTACAGCTCAACATTTTCTCTGATTTTTTGTGTAGTATTCAATTGATTGAATGTTTTTACGATCCTCTATTTGGTCAGATTCTCCTTGGTGGGAATCCCATCAATAAACTCAACTTCCAGGAGTACCGGAAACAGATCACACTTGTCTACCAGGAGCCAGTCGGTGGCATGAACTAATATATTTGTTATGATGATTTGAGACATACACTCCCTTTAGATGTTGTATGCTAGCACTATCTGTTTCAACGTCTTGCTTGGCGCAACTGAACCCGAATCTGAGGTCACACAGAAGGAAATTGAGGTGGCTTGCTGTGATGCAAATATTTTGGATTTTGGTCGCTACCAAAGTAAGTCTACACACACTGGTTAGGTGCATCTATTGATATCGCTATAGTGGCTTTGATACCCAAGTCGTCACAAGGGTTTACGGCTCTTTGGTGGTCAGAAACGCAAGTCGTCTATTTGCAAGTATGGCTTGACTATGACTTACAGTTTCCATAACAGAACGAATTGCCATTGCTCACACACTTTTGCGTAATCCAAAGGTCCTGCTGTTAGATGAAGTGACCTCTTCACTCAACTCACATTTGGAGAAGATTGTTCAAGCAGCCCTCGACATGATTACAATGAAGACTCGAAGTATATGCAACTCGAAGCATATCACAACAATAGACCCATAGTGGCGGCAAAAAATGTGATTCGTGTCATAATGGGTTACTCAAAAACAGGCTGGAACTCTACAGCACTATCAATAAGGGATCAAAATGAAATTCAGAGCAAATATATATGCCTCCATCACTGTACTTGTGCTTGTTTGTGGTCGAAGTTGTTGGTGGCCCTGGCCTAGTTTGCTGGGTACCTGATTTTGGGTCGAGCAAGATTTTAATTTCTTCACATCCTGGTAATCTGAGCTATTCTGTTCAATCGAGACACGTTTGTTGTCATCATTTAGACCTGGCTTCGGTGA
Source organism: Boletus rex-veris (assembly GCA_038088795.1). Classification (NCBI taxonomy): domain Eukaryota; kingdom Fungi; phylum Basidiomycota; class Agaricomycetes; order Boletales; family Boletaceae; genus Boletus; species Boletus rex-veris. The sequence continues at coordinate 23,138 of JBBPJQ010000169.1, forward strand.
TCCTCGTCTTAGTGAACATCAGAGCTGCTCTTCAAGTTGTCGCTGATACATAGCCATTTTTAGTGTTCTGTGGGTCTGGTACTGATTCCAGGAGCCGACATGTATTTCCTGCACCTCCCAGGACTTCTGGTTTTAGCTATCCAAGTGAATAGGGGGCTGATAGGACAAAGGAAAGGTTATCGTGTCATGCGTGTTGAAGGTACAAAGTTCGAGGATCCTGAGCTAGGGCCCAGGTCTCATCATACTCGCGCTGCGCCGCAATCACCATTATTTATTCAAACTGCTGTGAGCATCCCCTGCTACACAGAGTGTGCAGGACTAACTTCCCACCCTACTCACCATATCTTGGTCACTTCCGAGCTTTGGGAACCCAAGGTGCCTGGATCTCACATGGGTAAAAGATTGGTCCATTTTGGAAGCGTACGGCCCATTTTTTCCATCCCACAGTCACCGTCTCGAAGTCACTATGTCTCTCTTATAGAAAATGTCTGCCCTTGCTGCCTTTGATGACTTCTGTTTCTCGGAGTGGTACGTTTTCATCTTTCAGCGTGCTCTATTCCTGTGTAAGACCGAAGAGGAGATAAAGAATTGGGAAAACAAGGTTTCAGATCTGTTTTCTCTGGACAGTTCCACAGTAAGAATCATTTTCTGTGCGGATTTCAAACCGGGGTCAGTTCATCAAGATTGCAGATTACTTTGGCACAGCAATATTTAGGCGACCACAGTTACTCACACCAAGACACAAGCACAAAACAACAGGCTCTCATTATATGCCAGAGCATTTGGCTGGAGATGTTGAACCTTGGACCATTGGCAGAGGGTTGTCATGATCTAGTGACAAGTTTGCAGTCACACGCAGCGCTTGGGGTAGGTGGTACCGTCTGCTACATCTTTTGCACCGAGGTTCATGTACAGAATTATTACAAAGCATACGGCAAGGGAAAATCCCTTCATAATGGATTCTGGTGACCATTCCGACGACACCGAATCTGGACCGGTAGATAGCCAAGGAATTCGTCTGAATGCACGAAATGGATCTGAATGGTTCGCACGAGTATCAAATAATCTGCGTGAACTCGTCTTGAGCTGGGTAGATGCATTTAACAAATTCTTCCTAGAGAACCCATGTGAGGTGTGTCTTCCTTTTCGAGAGGTGCCCTTCCAGCTCTGTCGACTGCCTTCTTACTATGTGCACATCCTTCAGGAAACGGAATTAAATGCCATCAATGCACTCCATGAGTTGCAACAGGTGGCAAACCAAACAAGATTTGTGCAAGGATTGCAATTGCCCATCCGGGTCAGTCTCTTATCACTCACATCTATTCGGTTCCATTCTCTGATCTTAATACCTGTGCATTTCCAGAACTTCGGGCTGGCAAAGCTAATCCTTTTAGTTGCAAAGCCATCCATGGAAATAGCCAAAGAATCGGCATTTCTACAGCTTAGCTTCCGGAAGTACCAATGGCAGGAGGTGCTATTGTTATGTCTGGCGAGTCTCACTGAAGGATTCATTCTCAAGAAGTCAGAAGAGATCAAAAATGAAATTCTGACACTAATGGCTACAGGTACTAGCAGATCAAAAATAGATTCTCAAATGTTCTTGAGTTTGATATCCAATCAGAATATGATCCCAATGGTCACCAAACCACATTCCATCTTTTTCCTTTGCTCTGAACAAAACTTCACTTCTGCATGCTTTGACTGGATATTTTGGTCTATCTTGAGTACCCGGGAGATGCATGTGAGCACCTTGTTCATTTACTCAACTGGATACTCATGGCGTTCAAAGTTCACACCCAGCAGCTCCAAGAACATGTACAGTGCAATATGTAGACTGACTGAAGAAACCTGGTCGAAGTGGGGGCTCTCCCCTGAGATAAACAACATCTTGAGGTTGAGCAAGAGGTTACGGGATGACCGGAAGCGCTGGAAGGCCGAAGCCCATCGGAACTGGAACTGGAACACTCAAGATCCCAGGTGTCAGGCCTGTGCAGGCTTGGACCCTTCACGAAGATGTATTCAGAATGTCAGTGTCTATGAGAGCAGCTTAAGAAGAATTATTGAGAACAAGTTGATCATTCCAGAGGAGAATGATGTGATAAGCCCGCGAGTACATCACTGGGTTTCAACTGTGCTCTAAGATGCAAGGGACTGACGTGACTCTCAGAGGCGCAGATCGAGCGAAATTTTGAATAGATGTGTGCCGCTTGAATCTACCAGATTGGACACACTCAGCTTTGATCAGGATATCTATGACCATTGTGGTAGGTTTGTTCTGCACTTGATTGACGCCGGCATGGGAGATGAGGTGAGCTTCGGACATTTTTGTTGTCGCGTATGCGTATGGTGCAGTTGTGTATCTTGTTTTGACACAGGTCGCTGGCGCTGTTTTCCACTTACTCAATGGTGATGAAATTCAGCGGCTACAGGAAAACCAGGCCAAGATAAAGGTCCTGAGTACCAAGCTTAAGTGCCAAAATGCCTTCTCGGACTGGAATTATGGTGAGATGCATGCACTTGGGTTCCGCCAGCCATCTGGAGGACAGCCAGGGGATGGTTATGCCCCTTACCTGTCAACGGAGGTACTAGGCAGAGAAGACATCAACACCCTTTTCGGTCATGCGGCGGTATGTTCATGTCTATCTTGTAGATGTGACTGAACGCCTCTACCCATCTTCCTACAGGACATCGAGTGTCTGCTTGCAAAGCTGGAACCACACGCTCCCACAGTAGTGAAGGAAATGAAGGACGTTGGGAATGAGGCAAACGTACTTGGCCATTATGGAGTCATGGCATATCACTGCTGGAACTATATAGCACCTCAACATTTTGACAAAGATGGTACCTGGACCGTAGATGGTTGTATGGAACATGAATTTGACTTTTGCTTCTCGCACTGGGGAAAGGTTTTGGAAACTCAGAGCAATTGCATTTGGTGAGCAGTTCTCTTCATAGTCATCCCTCTCCCAGATGCTTATTCAGACTAGGTGGTTCAGAGGTGACCATTTACATGGCACGCTAGCCCCTCGGGCTTCTACATTACATCGCGGGAAACACAGATCCCAAGGCATTGGAATAACACTACCACAGAAGACTTTGCACATGGCCCAAAGGTATGCACAGGCACAGTGGAGCTGGGAACCATTATGCAACATTTGGGGAGCACATCTTTAGTACATAAATATACATTCTTAAATGATGAGTCTCCTGAGCCTTCCCTAACGAGATCTCGGAAGTGTCGGAACACTGGAGTCTTCCTCCGGGAATCCTAACCTTGGAAAAACGTCACGATCGGCCCATACCTTTCCCTTTCCCATTACTTGAACCTTTCATGTGCATCCCTCACAGACTAAGTGCGTCTGAAACTCAATCTATGGTGCTAATGGTATAGTGGAAATTGTGGCAAAAAAAACAGGGGAATCCTGATGTAGTTAAGACTTCATTGTCTTTCTCACCCGGCTCACTTCCAGCTGAATGCTTGCAAGCTTGGTGGAAATCTGGATTCTAGCTTCTTCATGTGCAACCTGCCTCTTCTCCAGGTCCATGACATGTTCACTGAGCTCATTCATGAGCTGGCCCAGATCATCTGTCTTTTTCTGTCTCATTGATGGCTGGGAAGCAGTCACCTCACCTTTCGGGTGGCAGACAAAGAATGCCCCTGAGTTCGTAAGCTGATGTGCCGATGTGTGCTGTGTACAATACAATGGGCTAACTCACCTTCAATTGTGCACCTGATTTCATGTAAGGTACACTGAGTACATGCACGTTGTGTGTCATCCTCAGTGGGCCACACACACGGGAAGTCATGTGCTCTGCAGGCATCACAAACCTATGGAAGGTAAGTATTATGAGGTGCCATTGCTGTTGCCTCATGCACAACTTGCCTTGGATGTATCTAAGCCTAGGGCTTGGAGAGGAACATCCTCTCCTTCCTTTTCCTTCCCTTTCCATTCATGCTTTCTTGAACCTTCTTTCTGTTTGTTTCCCTTTCCCTTCTCCTTTCCACCCTCTCTCACCATCCCTTCCTTACTCTCCTTCCCCTCTTCATTCACTTTCCCTATCTCCCTCACTTTCCTGCATCTTCCTCCCCTCCGAACACCTTTGCCTTGATTTTCAAGGCATGTCATACTTGTGTGGTGCCCAACCAGGACATGTCCAACCCCCTCCATCTCACTTTCACTCCCCTCCTCACCCTCCTTGCCAAGGATGATCTGATCAGACGTGCAACCAACTTTCCTTTTCTTTCTAGAGTATCCAGGTATGTCTGGGGTCGAGGCCTGCCTTTTTCCCTTTGTATCTGAGGGTCTTCCAGGGGTTCTAGAAGAACCTGTGTTTGTGGTAGAATGCCTTCAGAGGGTGTAACACGTCTATGGGGGTCATTGAGTATACTCACTCATGACAGGGATAGATTCCTCGGGGGCCCTTATGCTGACTGGGGGTTTAAAAGTCTAAGTTGCCAAAGTATGGCAAGTATAAAGTGACAACATGACTGGAAACTCACTGGACGATGGTAACTTTTCCCACCAAAAATTTCCTCCCTCCAAATGAGGGAGAGCATCCACGTGCACATCTATGTAACTGGGATTTGTGATGGAGGGATCTTGTGCACGTACTTTGTCAAAGCAAAGACTGTCAAGGGTCATGCCATCACTGTAGTGACACAACAGCATATGATTCAGGCTTCCAAGGAGTTTCAGGTGTGGAGAGCCTGAACTAGGCTGTGGGATGCTGGTCTGAAAAATGTATATTATATGCCTTGCAGAACATCAAACAGAATAGATTGGTTACCAACTCAGACTCCAGGTTATCTCACATCCATGGGGCCCATATTTCTTTTGGGCCAACAACATGAGGGATTAGTTCAAGAGCAGTGCATATGCGAACTGTGGCACATAGGATATTTGCATGAACGTTGCTCATCGTGTTGGAAATGCCAATGCTCGTAGGGTGTGTTATGTAATTGACTCTGAATCACAGACCCGCACCCCCACAGTGCTACTCATCAAAATATTTATATGCCTCTTTCATCAGGCACCCATCTCTGCAACACCGCCTGAACTCCTCCGCCCCATGCTATCACCAAGGGATCTCTTTTATCTGTGTAGAACTTCCCTGCATCCACCACCGTTGCCTTCATAATGGTGTTCAACAACTTCTTGACACTCATCTAGGCTCCAATTTCACCAGGCCCACCCATCTGGGGATCAATCAACAAGGTTATGTGAAATTCAGTTGTTCCTTTGCTTATTTGTTGTTTATACGTCTATCCATCAGGCCATCCATCAAAGCATGCCAGGAATTCAATATGCACCACTCACCATCATGCTCAGCGCTGTCTTGCAGGTACTGTAACTGCCACAATCCCGTCCAATGCTTCCCAGCGTACTTGCTACTTTGCTTGATCACCAGCCAGAGGTACCTTGAGACCAACACTGGACCCATCACGTTGGACATGATCGACCTTGAGGATCAAATGTAAATGCAGTGTCCAGCACAACATTCTACAGGTGGAATCATGGCCCAGATCGGAAAATACATCATCCCGCACTACCAACCACAGCAGCAGTGTTGATCACACAGTCAATACCCCGTCCCTCCAGGATTCGGAGCACCTCCGCCACGCCAGCCTACACTCTCTTGGTCTGTCATGTCGAGCTTGACGACATGTAGTTTACCCGGCCAGGAGACGTCAAGCTTTCCAAATCTGTCGTGGTAGAAGGTGAACAACACAAGGCAAATACAGGGGGATTGAAGTAGCTGTCAGGTTGTCTCGTGGCCAATTCCTCGCGAGGCGCTACGAAAGGGAAATGTGGATTTCCCGCATCAGCCACAACCATCCGCAATACCATATCAACGAAAATGGAAACAATAGCGACAGAGACCTACCCCGTCAGAAACCAAGTGTGGCCCACCACCGTCGAACCACAGCAGAATGTCGAAGCCGGCGTCAAAGAGTATGTCTGCCACATTGTACTTATCATCAGACTGTCCCACATGGTGTATCAGTGAGACAGCGCCTCACTGGTATATCAGAATCATGTTTAAATGCTGTGCACGAGATGGTCATGTGAAGATCTACTTTGTAGATTCACACTTTCTTGTAGTGCAGGACAAGAACGATGGTGCATCGTCGATTGATTCGGTAGGGGGTCAGTGACTCAGTGTTCTGAATGAATTCTTTCATGGTCACTTGTTGCAGACTTTTTCCTGTACCCATCTACAGAGTGTTGCTGACATTCTGAATGTGCCAACAGGGTATGGTTCCAGCCTTGCAAGTTTCCAAGGCCCAGTGACAGAATCTCATCAGTGTCAATATGCAACATTGAGCACGTAGACGAGGTGGAGGGCAGCATTGGAAGCGAGCCTGATGGAAACCCTAGTGACAAGGAATATGAGTTGGACCGGGTTGTGCTGACGAAGGAGAAGAGCTGGATGAGGATATTTGGGCACAGGAGAGCTACAGTGCACTTTGAGGGAACAGAGAATAGTATGTCTATATCACGCATACATGACAGTTCGCCTATCATTTTTCTCTATATGATATATTTAAACTGCAGAGTGCATCGACGCAACACGAGCGACATGTGTGATGTTCGATGGTGACAAGACATATCGGGTAATTTCAGAATTCTTTGTTGTGGAAGAAACCACTTCTATGGGGTTCAGATCTGGAGAGGGGAGGTAGGAACTCAAGTTGAATACCACATAAAACACGATTGAGCAATGCAAAAAATAGCTTACTGAGGTGAAGCTCAAGTACTTCTGTGCCATGATGGATTCTTGTGTCATCTATCATGCCTGGAGTAAACCCCTATGACTTGGGGGACTCCAACTAGTCAGGGGTCATGACCTCCCTTGCAAACCATGAATAGCACTGACCAACAGTACTTTTGTCTTTTGACTCTGCTAGCTTTATGCCCTGAGTTTTGTGATGGGCATGTCATTGCTCCAGTGATGAGGACTGTGCCAGTGGATGATACTAGGTGTTACGACTTGCCTTTTCTTTCTTCTTCGTCTCTCACCTGTACTCGTACGTTCGATCCTCGCTTAGGACTTTCTTTTTCTTTTCGTCGCTGACTCACCCACATTCCATAAGAGCTTATCTCTTATCTCTTATCTCTTATCTCACTTGCTTCATACCCACATTCCATAAGAGCTTATCTCTTATCTCTTATCTCTTATCTCACTTGCTTCGTACCCACATTCCATAAGAGCTTATCTCTTATCTCTTATCTCACTTGCTTCGTCAGCGACTAACTTCCCCCATGTTCTATCACTTTCTATGCCTACCCTTAACCAATGTACTGAGGTATATAAACCCTTGCTATTGATACCCTGTAATTTAGCTTAGATCTCCTTGAATCTATCTTGTCTCTGTTCTAAGACTCCTTCGAGCTTTCGCCTCGTCGCCTTTGAACCCTTGAACCTTGAACCCTTGAACCTTTGAACCAGTTGCTCCCACTGTTGAGTGCAGTGTCTTCCTCGGACTTCGTGCTACCATTAAGTGCACGCTTTACCTCGTACCTCTTTGAACCATCTTTCAAGGCTATGCTCGCCCCTACCTGGGTCAAGCGTAACACTAGGTCCAAATGCTACTCATGCTGCGCCTACCCCTTTATTTATTCAAACTGCAGGCATGAAAGTATTTTCCTGTTGCACTATATTATGATCAATGCTCTGCTGAATCTGCACGGATGGCGAAGGGCGGACCCCACAATGGAGTACCGCATGGCAGCGCAGGAGTGCTGGTGGATGCCCGAGAGGCCACTTGCCTCAAGTACATCTGACTTCTGTTTAGCAGGAAGCCTCCCTCTTCCCCACTTGTGCATCCACCACACCAGTCTATCCAGGGTCACGCCTCTCACATGCCCCCATTGCCTCTGTGAGTCGGAACTGGCATACTCCCTCAATAGGGCTTAAGACTGGAAGGTGACAACCTTAAACAGCCCTGGAGGTAACCACCTGACACAAGCTTTCACTCGAAACAGTGATCTCCCCTGCTCCTTTACTTCAATCTCCTGACCCTGACCCTTGGAGAGGGGTGTCCTGGCGGATGAGCAAGCGGATAGACGGCCCGAGCCCTCATTTTGTGGAGGAACCAGTAACTCCCAAATTATCTTTGTTGTTATGCATCGGGGGCACAATAGTTACCATCAACGTTGAACCGGAGCCAACTTGAATCACATGGAAACAGGGCACGAGTGTATTTACAGTGTGTCTTGGTATGTCATACATTCTAACACCATATCTACTGCATCGGAGACCTCCAGGTTGTTCGGAACCATCTTTTTCACTCGATTGAGATGCCACAGTAGGATCTTCGGCTTGGCTCCAGAATTCACGATGGACATGCAATTCCCTAGGAGTACTGCGGCATCAGCTACTTTAGGGCAGCCCTCCAGTAACTCGAACAGAAGATTGAGGTGGAATTCCAGCAATCAATTGTTTGATGTTCCAGCAGGTTCCGGCAAGAATTCCTCTGGTAGTCTTCCCGCTTGATGTGTCCGTGAAAAGACATCCTAGACAAAAATAAATTCAGAAATGTCTACCATTCTCGGAACACGTTACCTGGTTGGTTCCTGATGTACCCTGAGCTGGACTAGCAGGAGGGGGGGTGGTAACTCATGATTCATTCTGCCAATGAGCTGTGCAGGTGGTAACTTGAGTAGGTAACAAATAGTTGTAGAAAAAGACTGCTTGCCTTCGTTTGATCTCTCTTTCCAGCATTTGAGCCACTTGACCACCGCTTCTGCTCCCTCAGGTGCATCTGCTAATGAAAAGTTGATGGGACCTTTCGCAGCCCTTGCATGAAAAAAGGCACACTCTATTCTTATATGAATGTTCTGTGTAAATAGGTGAGATTGACGAGGTAATGCAGCCACTCGACACACCGTGAGGTATTCCATACCTGCCTTATTCAACTGCAAGCGCTGTCCAATGGTGACATCATTGATGTTGTTTTTCAGCATGGAAAGCTGCTCAGAGTCAAATAAGACCATTAGTGACAACATATCCATATCCATATCTGATGAGATTCACAAGAATGGGTTAGTTTCACCTGTGTCGAATGGCCAAGGTGAAGATTACATAATCAAACCACAAGTCACCATGAATGCATGCTGCAGAATCGAGGATGTCATTCTGCTTGCGACTGCATGAGTGAAAGCTGCGCTTGAAATCATGCCTCGCATCATTGGCAAAAGTGGAGATACGGCACCACCAGGAGGGTAAGTTACCTTAAATTCACATTCAGAGACACAAGACATAAATTATGTGTCAAGGAGTTTCTGCCCATACCAAGCATCCCTCTCCACATCCAAAGCTTCTTGGAAGCCTAGGAGGATCGGAGGCATACTTCTTTGCTACTACAGGATGGGGATGGAAACACTCTCCTTTGGTGAGGTGCGTGCAGACAATCCATTTATCACAGGGACAAAATATGTTGATGCACCAGAGCATCCGGGAGTGTAAGAATAATCGTAGTTGCAATCCATTGATTGACCTACAGTGACTTTGAGGGAGTGTCCAGAGGCTTTTGCTTCCACATGAAAAAAAGAAATGATAACGATTTGATTTCATATACCCGACGTCAATATAACCATGGTGGCAGAGCCACAGTCCGCTGTGAGACAATCAAACCCCATGTCGGAATGATAGGAACTTGAAAATTTGGCACCAAGCGGATGATGGAATTTGCAGACGCAGAATTCGAACATGATAAAGAAGAAGGTAATACTTGTCCCTTGATAGTATGAAATGGAATGATCATCATATCCATTCTGCACATGCTAGCGGAAGTAGCTGGTTGGTCAGCCAACCACATGTCTCTGAATGCTTGTGGACCTCACGCTCTGAAGAACAATCGAGCAACGAGGAAACATGACATCATAGAGCCAGCGTGGGATTTTCACAAGGGACACGATTCAAGGGCCAGCGAGAAGCCAAGCATACAAACAAGGGATAGTATTGGTATTGATATTGACAATGTTGGCAACAGAATTAAACTACAGTACAGTAAGCTAGAGGTTGTCCACCCACATGACCCTGTCGTGTGAACAACGGCTCGGCGCAGTGAATGATGCTTTGGTGCAGTGGCTCTCCATCAATTACGAATTTCTGCTTTTCGCCATCTCGATTGATTGTACTCCTTGATGGTGTCCGTTGTCTCTACTACAGTATACAGTTACTTATGCGCTCACTCAGTCGCTTGCTTCATCTCCTCATCTCCTCCTGCGTCGCACCTCTCCTCCTTGCCCACTATACTGCGATGACTGCCGATACAAACAAATCGATTGAGCTGTCCACCCACGTGACCCTGTCATGTGAACGATGCCTCAGCACAGCAAACGATGGTTCGGCGCAGCACTCCATCAATCGCCAAGCTAATGGATGCAGCCGTCCTGAGCATCATGCAAGCGAGCACATCCACTCTTCCTTGCTGCCGACCAGCATCACGCATCAGTACTTGAGTTGTCTCTGCTGATCACCCGTTGCGTTCACCCACATGGTTGTGTGAATTGGTCTGTGCCCCGTCCATCATTACTACGCTCGCACATCCTGTGAAACTGACTGCAGGTTGTCTTCATCACTCACAAACAAAGAACTGTCTTCCTTCCATGCTTGATGTGCGTTTAATCACTGCATCACTGGACGACCATTCTTTTTCATGCTCTGCGCTCCTCGATCGATGAGCACACACACTAGCGCTCTTTTCCGAATCAAACGAGGAGTGTACATCCACGGACGTAGTGTACAAAAAGCTGTTACTGTAGTAGAATTGCCACTTGGATTTCGCATGTCCGAAGGAATAGCCACTGTGCCAAAGCATCGTTCGCTGCGCTGAGCTGTCGTTTGCACGACAGGGTCACATGGGTGGACAACCTCTAGCTTACTAGCTTACTGTAGTTTATGTACACATTTATCACTTTACTATACAGTCATGAGGTGAAATGGTACAGCAATCTCATATTTAAAAATGAAGCTGACCCTTCTCATCAACGGTGGGCACCTGTAGGGTCAGCTTCGAGAAAAGGGGTGATTGAGAAAATATGATTCAATGGTTCTCAGCAGTACAGCTGTTTGTGTCTCGCATTGCTGCACCGACCTTGAGAAGGGCAGACCGATCGACCCAGTGCTCATCTTGCCAGATGGCAGCCTTGAGGATGAGATCATCCATACATTGGTCCCAGGACGCTTCATCAGAAATTTCGACTTGCTCTATCTGGATGCTGAGCGTCGTAAGATAGTTACTCTTGGACATCTGGACCTTGAGCGACATGGTGTGCAATCAGACATAAGACATAATGTACACGATCACCTCCTGTATGACCTCGCCAAGCTGGGACATGTTGGAGCAGAGTCCGTCGAGTTCCATAATGACAGGCACGAGAATGATGACAGTCCATCACAGCAATTTGACGATTGAGGCCATGACTGATAATGATGATAGAATAATGTTTGTATCGAGAACAAGGATGCTATAGCCAGGGACAACGTTCAGCGTCGGAGCGGTAGACCGGCTTGGATGCCTCTTCGAGTGGTGTATCGACGAGGATGGGGGGAGTCGTTGAGCAGATGCAAGCAAAGAGCGCAAATATTGTCATTGAGCCTGCAAATCGTTGAGTTTACACTGACAACGGTTCAAAGATGTCATCTACCTTGAGTGCTTTCACCTCTTCCGAATCCTCTTTGCCGTCCTCACCTTCCAAAGATTCCACATCGTCAATGTCAATGTCCATTGTGTCATCAGTCCACCTCCAGCCCCTACGTCGAATTTCTTCCTGTTCTTGTTCATGACGGTCCTCGTCTCTCCATTTGCATACTTTGCTTCCAATGCACCATCCACTTTCCACTCACGCATTCCTTCAACCCACGTGAAACTGTCAATGAGCCCCACCAAGTTCACTGTGGTGCGTGTGATCCTTATCCATTGCCGTGCGGTGTCGTTCTTCAATTCATTACCACATTCATCTGTGTCCTCATCTTGAATTATGCCGTCAGTGACTTGATCTCCTTCCTGGGTGTTCCACGCGACGATCTTCTCCGCTCTTCCAGTATCCATGCTCAAACACCTTACACCAAACACATTCCATCCTGCACATGCACCAGTCCTTGGGGAGAGGTGGAGTGCAGCCACTCGTAAGCATCACCCAGTGTTCTGTGCCACACGCAGGAGCAAGAATATGAAGTCCCTGGGACGCAAGCATATTTATAGGTGTCAAGGCGAAAAACACTGCCAGGTCTTCCCATGGAATGAACCATTCCAAGATCATGAGGGTTTTGGTGTGTTTGCTGACAGTGGTGAGGAACGTGAGGAGGACAGTGAGGTAGGGATTCAGAGTAGACTCGGTAAAAGGCGAAGATTTGCGTGTTTGTGTTTGCGATGACTCAGGTTTTGCTGCGTCGTCGTCCACTGAAACAACCCTAAAGGACTCACACTTAAGTGAAGCCTTCATTTGCTAGGTCGCTTGCACAGAGAAAAAGACAGAGAGATGAGAAGTAGAGTTGCCTGTAGGGGAAACTCCAAGAGAACAAGACTAGTGTTCTCTGGCACTGGATTGGGGTTTATATAGTAAGTACATGTGCGCACAGACCGTGCTGTGCTACTGCTATATATAGTAGATACACTGGACACTGGGTCACGTGATATACCTGTGTACATAGCCCGGCATGTGTGATGCGCATGTATGTGGCAGCATGAGGCTGCAGTGTGGATCTAATGTGAATGAGAAGCATGGATGTGGGAGATTAGATACGCATGTGTGAATAGAAGTGATAGAGTGGATATGAAAGAGGTGCATGTGAACGCATGAAAGGAATAGATAGGGGTTGAGAATGAAAGAAAATTGATAAGTCCGTATATGCTTGGGTAGCGGTCGTAACAGTCCACATCCATCCACTTCTCCCCGGGTCCCCCCCCTGGGTTGGGCGGGAACGTTTCGTTTCCTGAATACTCGGAAGGGAATTATCAATGTGGCATCATGAGTACCTGCACCACCTGCTCTGTGCAAGACACAACCGGGTCGACCGTATTCCAATAAAGCACCGATGTTGGTGACTGCCATCATGATCCACTGACGTTCTTCAGCACCCTCGATCTCGAGGCATTCAAGAAAGCGGGAGAGTGTGGGAGCGAAATCATTGAGGTCGATGTTGGTGAGGGGCATTCCATGGAGAAGGACAAATAATTCTGAAACTGTTGCGTCTGGCTGAGACCGACGAGACTGAGCTGTCGTTGACCATATGGGAAGGATAGATTCCCGCGATGTCATGAACAAATGGAGAGCAGTCATACTAGCAATGGGACATGGTCAGGGACAGTTGGATGGACAAAAATGGTCACGAACCTTTTCATGAAATGGTAGACTGCTCGTAGTTCCTCAGTTTTGACTTCGCGGCTGAGGAGCCCAAGGTGGTAGTGAAGCTTGCCTGTGCTGGGGGTGGCTGCAATGCCATGAGCATACCACTCCTTTGCAATACCTCGCCACCGTTCCTTTTCAGGCTTGACCTGCATCGTGCAGGCGGCAATGATACCTACACTAGGGAGGGGAGTCATCAACACACACCACTGGCCGATAGGAAGAAGATCTAATCCTAATTTATGACTTGCTCTTCTGAGTGTCGCTAGCACTGTGTCTGCCAAGGCTGCATTCGCTTGAGAAATGGCATCCACTGTGAGGGCGGGACCAGGGAGTTAGTTGCTGGTAACCATGGTGGCAACAGCCATGCGGTAACGTGCGAGGTCGCCAAGAGCTTTGAGCCAGCCAGCACAGAAGGACTTGAGGCTAGGCTCCTCAAGGAGACCTGTGTAGAAGGTGTAAGCAAAGTAAACAAAGTCTTGGAGGTGCTCTAGCATGAGCGGAGAGGCAAAGGAGGTGCGACGGAGGGCCTCGAGTAGTCTATGTAAAGCATGAGTCCAGAGTCTGATGCTGATGCTGATGTACTTTGTCGGGATGATGCGCAGCGAGGCAGGTACGGAAGGTGCGAGTGAGATTGTGCATCATGTCGGCTAGTCTAGAGATACAAGGCAATGAGGACGGGGGAGGGGAGGGAGAGAATTGGCTTACTGTGTATGGTCAGAGATGAGTTTGAGCTCGAGTTCCTCGTCAGAGACATCACGGGCACACGCATGCAAAGGAATGCGAGATTCATATGGATTTTCATCTGTGTCCTCTGTAAGAATCTTCAATTCGAGTGTGAAGATGCTGCAATAGAGCGTCTTGAGCTGTACGGCAAAAGCATTGTTTCCAGAGAGCGGAAGAGGCGGAAGAATTATTGGTGGTGCCCATATCCCCAACTCCCACGAAGTATGGTGTTATGGCCTAGAGTGGTTATTGTGAGGTAGTTTCACGTGATTCATCTTTCATTCCCAAGCCCAAGCACCGCATCCCTCTCATCGTTCATGTCACTCATCCGTTTTGCAGGTTCATTGACAAGGCTATTTGCATCGTACTGCATGCCATTAATGACTGCCATTCCCCCCTGATCGGGCCCCATGATGTTACAGACTACCCTTTTTTTATGATCCTATCTACTATCCAAATGAAAATCACGAATGTTTTGAGACTCCCTTAAATTTCTGTATCTGGTTCAAGGATCTCTCGTAGCGGCATCAGTAGTAAGTACTTTTATAGGCACAAATTCAACTCACACTCATTGAAGATATGACAGAATGTGGACATTTAACAAGTCCTAGTGAGTACCGAAAATGTGTGACAAAGTCGTAGTATTCACTGACACATGCTAGCCAAAGCTAGGGTGGCCACATCCCCAAGTGTCACTCCAGCAACATCTGCTGCATTGGGTACGTTCTATGCCGAGACTGTATCAGTACAGGCGAATTGAGACCATGGCCAGGAACATCCGTGTTGCGCCTCGCCAACTTACCCAATCTGTATGGACGATATGCAGGGCTTGCCATGTCGTTCCCAGAAGTCAACCAAGTGAAGGTTCATGTGCCCAATATTTGCGATAGGCATGGTGTGCTTATCACCCCTGGTGAGTATGATTCAAAAATCCAGGACAGTGACTATGTCGAGATCAAGTTCATTCTCAAACTGTAGGTTATCGTTATTTCTAACAACCCTCACTAACATGATCTACAGTTGGGAGATCCCACCGAGCGCCAGAAACGAATGGCTCGCGGGTCTATCAGGCTATCCTGCGGAGCATGAAGCTCTTGCCTTTTCACACTTACTCGAAGGCAGGTATCTTGGATTCACCCGATTCGGGTTCTTCAGGTCCCTCTGTTCCCTCTTGCTCATCTGGTGCTCCGGTTACTGCTCGCATCGATAAAGGGAAGGGGAAAGCCCCTGCTAAGGGAAAGCATAAGGCAGACAATGACGATTTAGTCGGTCAGTCCCCCACCAAAAAGGGAGCAATGGTCCACAGCGACGATGACAATGATTTTGAGCTTGTTAGTATGGAGACAGACAAGTGAAGGCATAGCAGTAACTTGTCCTGCTGCCTTAGAGTCTTTCTTGATACTTCGTGCTTTCCCAGGAAAAAAAAAACATATATCTTTGAAATGACCAAATATCCTTTCTAGTGATATCGGCTGTTGTCGAGTGTCTGTGCTATAGTTCACAGCTATATGGCGCTTGCAATGAGTATGTCTGATGTGTCAATGAGGACGGCAAGAGGGATGTCAATAAGGGAAAGGCTGGGAAGCCTTTATAGATTAGGGACTATGATCAAGACTAGAGGAGGATACAAGGGAAACAACAAAAGAACAAGACTAAGGTATAAGTGACTACAACTACGAGTACTTATACTATTGGGAATCGTGCACAGACCATGC
>JBBPJQ010000170.1:0-38778 GCA_038088795.1 Boletus rex-veris
GAGGTGAGTTACCTTTACTTAGCTTTTTATACCTAACTAATGTACTATAGTATTGAGCACCACTGCTTTCTCTCAGGTGAATATAGTCATTTCCACCCATCTTAGGCACTGGCTGAGTATTGAGCACTGCTGCTCTCTCTCAGACTTTGTTAATATAAACCACCTCCAAACAGATTGGACAGACTGGTTAGCATTGGCAGAATTCACCCACAACCAAAACACAACAATGACAACTGAGTATTCGCCATTCATGTTGAACTATGGTCAACAACCAGTCATAAGACAGGAAAATCAGAAAACAATCCAAAATAAATCTGCTGAAACATTCATTGATTCTGTGAAAAGAACCATCGAGCAAGCACAACAATCATTAGAACATGCTTCCAATGATATGAAAAGTTCTATGATTGAAAGGCAAAAGCTCCACAAAAATACAAAAAAGGAGATATGGTTCTTCTTGAAGGAATGAATATTCGATCAGATCAACCTGCAAAGAAGCTTGGAGATAAAAGATATGGTCCATTCAAAGTGATAGAAAAAGTTGGTGCAGCCACCTACAAACTCAAACTCAACACCAAATGGTGAGGAATTCACTGTCTTCCATGAATGTCTCCTTCACTCATACCACAAAGGTGAATTCCTCTCCCAACAAAAAGCACCACCACCACCACCAGACTTAATCCAAGGAGTTGAAGAACAGGAAATAGATAAAATACTGGCATCAAAAGAACGACGAAATAGAATAGAATATCTTGTTCATTGGAAAGGATTCCCTTCCGAAGAAAATGAATGGATCCCACACACCCAATTATCCCATGCTACAGAAGCCATTAAAGACTTCCATCGTTCTCACCCCACAGCTCCCCGACCACAAAAAACTCTCCGACTCTGCAAGGTCTTCAATTACAATCAAGAAGATTCTTCCTGTACCTGTCTGATCTGCAAAAAGGAACCTTATCCCGCAGTCACAACCTCTGTTTTACAAAGTCCAGATTTCTATGAATTCTGTGCCTTTATAAACAATCAAATGTGTCTCTCTGGAATGTCGACTATAAAAAGGGGGTAATGTAAAGACTATTTTAACATTTCACATCTTCACATATCACACTATCTCTTATCTATTCTCTTTCACTATCACATGGTCTGTGCACATAACTGAAAGGTATATAAGTAGCACATCCCTGTAGATTATTCTTTAGTTTTGGAATATTAGATCTTTTCTCTTCATAACTCTCACTTTGAGTGGCTGTTGAGATCGCATCTTAACAGTGCCACTCATTGCACCATCATGTCCATGGCCTATTCCGTCATATCTGATGCCTTTGACAACATTTTGGTGCTCTCAATTGCGCTCGACATCACCTGGTCTGACCTGCTTGCCCAACAGGGCTCCTGGCCATATATCTCAATGATGCATATATTACCACACTCGCTGTTGACCCTCCTAGGGTGTTTCTGGACATTGTGGATACCACCTGGTACAGCCGTTTCGCCACCCAGGTTATATGGGCACTCTGGAGCTGCATGAGGTGGGTGCTCCCCTTCACCCTGTTCTGAGTGTTTAAGCTTGGATTCTGACACATTCTGCAGCTTTTTCGGCCACTCCTTAGCACCTTCATGGTGTCAAGACACTCCAGATGCATCTGTCTCAGCTCCAATGAGCTCGACAGTTGGAGGTCTGTTCTGTCATGGCTTCATCAGGTGGTGGTTGATGGTGCTGATCATTTTGTCAGCTCTTGTTGTCGACTGTCCACGTGCCAACATGCTCAGTCTCTCCCCTTCAACTTACATCACCTTGACCCCTCCACCTCATTCTGGACTTCTTGGTGTGCCCCTATAGGCTTCCCGTTGGTCCCTGCATCTGCATTTTCATGCACTGTGCTCCTGTTTAGTTTGGTGGGGGTCACAGATGAGTCCTATGAAACAACCTGGATGGGATGACAGGGCACGGTATGAAGTTCATATTAATATTTGTATTAGCTAGCCACTACGCATAGGTGTATCAGTACAAGATTACAATCACTTTATTTTGGGTATGTCTCAAAGTATACTATGGAGGCAAGTAATGAGAGCAGTGTCAAACAGTGTTGAAACAGTCAGCAAAGATGATGTCTTCATGAACCACCATAAAATTAGCTGCAAGCCTGTGACAATCTGATCCAATCAGAATCACATATGGTAATGTCCTGGTTGCGGTCTGCTGGCAGCAAGGGGCTGTCAGATATTTGTTGAAGGAGTTGTTCCCAGCGAAATGTTGGATTCACTTGTGCAGCAAAACGATAGCCATGATCTTCAGATAGTTCAGGTGGCCTATCCCATGCTGGTAAGGGGCAGAATAACTAAATTAGGAAGGTGGGGTATCAAATCCTACATCCAGAATGTGAACTCTACATGGCCCGGAGAACCAAATGCAAAACACCCTGGCTAAATTGATTGTGGTAATTTGTCCAGTGTGGTCCCTCAAACACATTGCATGTACATACATGCCCTTGCCCTCCACATGCACAATTGTGTGCATCACCATTTCCTTCCTCCCTTGCCTCCTCCCTCCCTCACTCTCTCCCACCTCACCCCCTGCCCTTTCCCTAATCCTGGGGCCGAAGATGATGAGGTGGACTCGGACCTGGACAGCATGACAACAACAACATGACCATGACCATGTAGCAATCGCCATGGCATTGTTGCCATTGAAGACCTGTCAAGGAGGTGGCTGTGGTTGTGGTGGATGACGTGGATGACAATGGAGAAGGATGAGGCGGCAGTAGTGGACAACAGTTGTCAACCTTGAATCTACCTGATCAACTCTCTCATATTGAACCTCCCAACACAACCTGCCTGTGCCTTCAATCAAACGCAACTGCAGGAGTTTGCCCACCATCTCCAACCACCCCTTGAACACACACTGCCACCGAAATCATGCTGTACGTCGACAACAGTCAGATCATCCATGTCCAGGGTGATGATCCCAAAACCATCTGGGATATGCTTGCTAGTGTTCACCGCGCCCATGGCCTCTCAACTCAACTCGCCGCTATGCGAAAGTTCTTGCACATGGAAAAACGCCCAAAGCAACCTATCACATTGTGGATCAGCGACATTAAGGCCCAGGCACATCTCATGAAGGACATTGGAATCAATCTCCTGGATCTCTTTACCATTGTCGTTCTCACTTCTGGTCTTCCTCTCGAATATGACTCTGTTGCCGTTGCTCTCGACGCTGTCAAACCCGATGAACTTACTCTCAATCTCACTATCTCTCGCCTGCTCAACGAAGAAGAGCACCATCTCAGTCACAAACAGCTTGATGATTACAAAGCACTTATCAAGGGTGAACTTGACATCTCCGATGCCGCTTTTGCCGCTCGTCCTAGAGCCAATATCACTTGCTTCAAATGGGGCAAGAAGGGCCACTATGTCAAGGACTGCCCGGAGGGGAAGGAACATGCTAATCTCGTTGAAGAGGAACCTGATGCTGCATGGTAATTTTGGACTTCAGGGGGTGCATATATTATTTCATTCATCATTCTTTGTTCACTTGGACTTGCTCATGATTCAGGGGGTGTGTTGTAGTAGAATCATTCGCTTACCTAATAACTGTACAGTACCTAGTTTATCTCGTAGCCACTCACCCTACTGTACCTTGTCCGTTATCATGAACAACAGCTGCCACTCTGTCCCGCGTCGCTCATGTCCTGTTCCCGGCATACAACTCTTCAACATAATGGACCTACCCTCACGTTATCGGGGTACATCAATTCAATAACTGCATGATGGGCTGTGCAAGTGTGCTGATGACCGACGGGCTGCGTTGCAGGCACTGCAAACCGCACAAACACACTGTTGACCGATGGGCTGTGTCACAGGTGTTGCAGATCGTTTTGCAGATCGTTTCTCGAACCCAGAGTAGGTGCTCTGACCCACATATATCCACCTTCCAATTCTTTTTCGACATGGAGTCTCATTGCCTGCTTTGGATTCAAGCACTAGCCAGTGCAGTAGCACTTACTCAGCGATTGGTTTAAAATTACTTTGAAGCCTCACGTTATCATAGAGACTGTTGACTGTTTTATTTACAATTTTGAGAACTGTCAGGCAGCCATATACAATCCGACACAGGTATTTCAGGTAACCCACACAAATTGGGTGGCCAGGCATAACACTGGTATGCAGCACCACATACACAACAAGGCTGCCATAATTCAAGCCCCACTCAAAATATTCACTGCTGCCCAAGAACACGCTGTGACAACAATTGCAAGGCCATGTCAGCAACGCAAGATGGTGATGAACATCCCTCTTCTGACAATCTTCATTTATCTGCTACTAGGTTGATTGCTGTAGCTCGCAACCTATGGAAAAATACGACCATAGAGCTCAATTGGCATCCCAGCTTCCTTCATTGCGGATCCTACAATGATGACTTGAGGGCCTTCCCTCTCATGAAAAATGGAAATGAACATTTTCTTTGGATTCCTTGTGCTTGGAAGTTCACACTCAGGTTCATCAACCATGTTCTATACTGCGTTTGGTATGCTTCATAGAGGATTCAGCAAATACAAACTCGGGAGCTCCTTGCGTGCACAGCGAAATACACTGACAGGCTGAGGTTCAAATTTTTTGAAGAAGTCCTCGCGTACTGGTATCCTTCTGGTACATGGCTTCCAGTGACAGGGCAACCTAAACGTCAACACCATCAACTTCAATCCGACTACCTTACCGCCTTCCTGATCTTCATGTTCAATAGAGATAGCCCTGTTCTGCCAATGGATGACGCCATGATTCAGGGCTGGAAGTTGGATCCTATGGCATTTGGTATGTGTCTAGCTCCGTTCATCAAATGACTCAGTAGTCACCGTTGCTCACCATCTGGACAGACTGGAAGCAATGGTCAGCATGCCGGAAAGTGAATGAAGTTATTTTTGGTGTGCCACCAGATATGGACACAGCAGAATATCAGACTGCAATGGATGAAAGCAGGAGGGCTGGCATCCCCCTCATACCACTTATGGAGCTGGAATCCTCCAGCTGGGCAAAGTATTTTTGTCAGTTGATGACCGAGGTCTCTTGGGTTACTGGCATGGTGTGAGTCTTTTGGCTTCTTACGCATACTCCCCCTGTACTGAACGATCATCTGTTTAGAATCTACAGGAAAAGTGCCCAAATGTTGCCATGCCTGATATAGATGGTGTAGAGCACCATCTTCATGATGGCATGGAAGCTTCTATTAACATGACCACTGGTGTGGTGCGAGTTTTTTGTACTTCCTACACATTACCCCCCCAGTGCTGAATGATCATTTGTTTAGAATCTGCAGAAAAGGCACTTGGTTGTCACCAGGCCTCATCCAGATGGTGTGGAGCACTGTGTTCATGATGGTGGCGAAACTGAAGCTGCTAACAATGTTGTTTTGTTTTATTTTATTCTTTTGCTGCAACACTAATTATGGGTCTGGTTCATCGCCTGTCATTGCTCAGGAATTTTGCCTTCGATGCTGGAGAAAGTGATGTTAATTACATCTGTTTGCAAACTTGGGGCAGCCAATGGCGGCTAGGCCATGACACGATGCTATCGTTAGCACAACGTTGAAGTATGCACACACACTGTGACCGAGGAAGTGGCTCAGGCTGCCCTGGGCTCAAATGTGTACTTGTCCTTGCTTTCACTAGTATACACAACAACTAACTCTGCCTATGACATAAACATTTTCTCCTTGTGAATTAATTAATTAATTACAAGGTCACTAGCAGGGGACAATGGCTGTGGATGTCATGTTTTTTGTTCCCGTGGCTTGCCACTTGATCACCAATGATAGCAAGTACAATCAACGACATACATGGGCAAGCAACCTTGGGTACTTGCTGTCTCAAATGAGGCAGTCGTACAAAGACCCCAAGTTTCACCTGTTGCAAGATCCATTCCTAGCAGATCCAAGTGCTATATTTCTGTGTTCCTGGTATGTTTTTATAAACCTCCTACACTACAGTTCAATTTCTCACACCTTTTCTATGTCATTTGGGTTCTCCCATTCTCATTCTTGAGGCTAGCCTTTTGCAAACTTGGTAATGTAGTGTACAGTTATTCTAAGTCTCTAGATAGTTGCCCTGAAGCATGGAGCAAGGGTGTAGCCGCTTCAGAGTATATAGAGGTATACTATGTATCTGATCCTGCATTCCAGGGGGAACATTCCCCATGACTTTATACCCAGAACCCGAAAATACAAGGACCAGAGGTTGCAGGATTGGCTGCTAATCCTGTTCTACTACGTCTGGAGGGTTACTGAGCTGAGAGAAGAGGTGTTTGCTAAGCTTGGGATAAGCATGGATGCATTCAGCACCAATGGGGGCAGTAGGGATGCATATGCCCAGTGGTTGAGCTTGAATAATGGCCAGCACGTCTCTTTCAATTCGTTCAACCTATTGGACGTCATATTTGTCTTGGCATCTCACTGTGACTGTTTGTTCAGCACTATATCTGCTTCGTAAATGCATGTACTTTTCTTGACAGCACTGAGTCCAGCTGACACTGGACTGACTCACCACTGACTGATCTGACTGGCAATGGACTGATGTTGACTGACACAACCACCTAAGTCTGACTGATGTACCCGGACTGATCTGACTGATGTACTCATACTGATCTGACTGACGTTGACTGATGCCTGATGCACGAATCTAACTGATCCGACTAGCATCCATTGTTACATTTCCGTAATAGTCTCATATATAAATACATGTATGCTAATCACAAGAACGAAACTCTGCCAGTAGATTGTAAACTGATACACTTTCCCCCTTGAAGCTGGGATCCACCTCTGGATCCTCCATAAACTTGAAGTAATCCGATGGCATTGCGATTCTGAGATGATTCAATACTTTCATTGTCACCGTTTTCGCTTGTGTGTGACAATCAGACTTTTGCCGCTTCGTCTGCTGTGACCAGTACTCCCCATCATAGACGACCATGCCACAGAGCACCATGAGGGAACATTTGTACAGCACTAGACGCAGTGTTAGACCCTTCACTAAAACATGTAGCATTGCTTACCTTTCGACTCGCTGATGATTGGCAATGCAATCACCATCCTGGACAGGGTTTCCAGGGTACCCCTATGCTGCTGGTTTGTCACATACCGCCCCTTGAGCTTGTCGACGTGCTGTGACTGCTCTGTGAGGTGTAGCATGTCGTACGAAAAGGAATGACCCCCTTGGCAGAAATATACCGTGGGAGTATAAACCGTGTGCATCTGACCTGGCAGCATAATGCTGGGATGGTGTTAGTGACTGTGTAAGACTCCCTGTAGAAACTTACACTAGATCTCCCGGACACAAGTAAGCCATTTCACACTCCACATCATCCCCAAACCCACTCATGGAGTTTTCCCTATTGGTGAGCTTAGCAAGGAATGTTGCCAATTCCTTGCAATCGAACCAAGTCTTGACCTTGATACACGTCCATACCTTGCATCCATTGTACAGCATAACCCACGTGCATGTGCCCTCTGCATTGTGGTGCAGATACGTCATGATGGCTGCCTGGTGCAGCAGTCCCCATGAGCTGACCAGGAATGTGTCTGGGGGCAGGTCTGACCTGTTGATGTTGACATCATGGTGTGTCTGATTAAAGCCCATCGAAATACCGTCGTCTAGTTTACTATCGAGAAATCAGTTTGTTGCAAGCATGCCCTATACTAAAGACTTACTGCAGAGGGTCAGGTAGACCCATTTGTGACAGGGGGAAATCTAAGGCGACTCAGGCCTGGGTGGTATCAGTAACACCCTTCATAAACTCCCCAATGGTGACCTAGATGTGGGGATGGGCAGGATCACTAGCACGCTTTCACATATCTATTGACCAATGTGAGCCAGCATCAATGGAGGTTTCGAGGACGTACCATGTGCTTGTATTATTCGGTTGGGAAAGCAACCAAACTCTTCTAAGAGGCCCTTCAGTGAAAAGTTGAAGTTGTTGACATTACTGTAGTCCTTCAGCACCACCGTCCTTCCCTTAGCCAGATGGTCCTGAATCTGACTGACGAGGGCCTTGCATTCTGTAGACTTTGGCACGTATGCCATGTTGTTGCTGCCCAGCATCAATTTGGGTAGCTGGGCGAGGTCGTTGACATAGGCACGGTCCACCTGCAGCATGTTGACCACTTTGCCCTTGCCCAGTGCTGGTGAGTCACGTAGATCAATTACCGCAGTTGGTCTGACTGATCACCTGATTGATGCTCCTCCAAGGGTATAAAAGCCGTCCCATTTATGCTGTATCCCACCATGTCCCAAACCAATATCACTCCCCCCATGCTCAATCAAGGGGAAGATCCCCTTCTCCCCCTCCCCCTGCACAGGATTCGTGTTGCAACATGTTTTACCAGTTCTCTCCACACCCCCTCAGCATCCCCACCATCCCCAGCTCATTTTCAGAGCGTGTTTAAATCCTTGCCAGCTGCTTCCACCATATTCAGAAGCATTGTACCCTCTGTTATTTCCTGTGCCATATCAACTCCATCAAAATCATCCAGACTTCTCAAGGAGCCCTCCTCAATACCCTCCAAGACCACCACACCAGCGAGTTTGAGTGCTGCCCCTCACGCTTTGTCAGTTCCGGCCCCTATCGTGACTTTTCCTTCCATATTTCCATATCGCTCCACTCCAGTTTCTCTGGCAGTGCTGGCTGGTTCGTATGCTCCACCTGCACCGAGCCCTATAAGAATGCCCTTTATCACGAGTGCTGTATCTATGGGGAAGACTTCTTCCTGCTCTCCTATCTCATCTGGCAGCACCCACCCACCCTCCACAAGATCTTCTTCCTTCTCCAGGCCAGTGGTGTTTCGTTCCCTGACTTTTAGAACACTACCGCCTATGCCCAATGGCTGGGTAACAGTGCCAACCTTGCAGTGCCGAATTTGAACCACATCCACCTCGTTATGATCGCCTACCATTTGCTTTGCTGGGCGGGACAGCTTCCCAGATGAGATACCTGCCTATATATGCAGGCACCCATGCTCACGCTCGATTTAGCACACCCTACCCAGACGTTGAGGATGTTATCATATACAGGGAAAAGATTATGCTCTAAGGTGCCTCAATGGTGTATGTGCTTAGGTGAGTTTTTATCATGGCCTCTGCCCTGATACCTAACGCTATAGTCTCCTAGGCTGTGTATGTATTTTTATTTCTTGGATTGATCTAGTACCGTCAGTCGCCACATAGCTCACCATTGTTGCAACCAATGTGGCTTTGCTCATTCTCTGTGCAGTCTGACAAAGGTACAGCAATGTATACGTAGTATCATGCTTAGATGCAAATTGTAACCAGACATTGATTGATGCATCAGTCAGACTTTTGACTGATTCACAAGTAGCCCTAACACCCAACAAACTGGTCTATTGCCAACCATACCATCTACCTAGGCTTCTGTAGAGTGTGATACTAATGCATTGCGAATGGAAGAAGCTGGGGGAAAGTGGTGCCAAAATAAACCAACTGTAATTTCATGGACACCTTCGATTTGTGAGGCTCATACAAATGATGACCTCCACCCGCACACCAGACAAATACCTTGCACTGATTCACCCCTTGTATGGGTTGCAATGTTTAAAGGTTGCACGGTGCACCCATTTTGGCACGAATCGAACACCACTCCGAAGCCAGTGAACAGTGGGTTGTGTCATGCGATTCGACAGCATTCAACCCAAGGACCTTGCATGAAAGGGACGATGACCGACATGTGGTTGAACATTGCCACAGCTGATGATGCCCCAGATGTGACGGCATCCCAGACAGAAATCAGCCTGTTCACATCAAGTACCAGACCCGGTGGTAGGGTTCTGCATGGGTATGGGTATGGGTATGGCCTCGATGTACCCATATCCATACCCATACCCACATGGTGGGTTGACATATCAAACATGGATATAGTGGATGTCACCTGAGACTTGGATGTCATTCTATAACCTTGCACAGCTAAGAAATTTTCAGACCTCTACTACCATACTTGTCACCTGGATCTCGATTAATCTGTCTTCTCATTCCATTTGTCCACTCCCATGCCCCAAGAGAATCCCCACGAAATCACCAAATGGGTTTCTAAACCCACAGATAAGGTCAAGGCAGCCCTTGAGGACAATCAAGTCCCCAAGAAGCGCCAAAATGGTCACCATGAGCCCAAAGCTACACAACATACAGCCTCAACCAGCAAAACAACCAATGCTGACAATCCTCCAGCCAAACGGATCAAGTCTCATGGTACCTCTTTCGACAATGCTGAGGATGTGGATGAGACAAATGGCACATTCAACACAGAGTCAATCATTGAGGTGAAAAGGGTTCAAAGACACAGCATGAGGAGGAACTTGGTTAGAGATTTTAATGTGGCAATGAAAAGCATACTTACCACCAACAGCAAATATAATAAAAAACTGGACATCCCTGATTTACTTGTTCTTCAAGCCCATGCCTCGAGTCATTGAAGAGAATGGCCGGGTTGTGCACGAGTTCAAATATACCTGGCATGGTTGCACAGCCCCACCTATATGCCAGTATTTGAACACCAAAGATGCCCGCTCAACAAGCAACATGCAAAAGCATGTCAACAAATGTTGGGGGCCTGAAGTGACTGCTGCAGCTGATCAAAGCAAGCTATCAAAGAAGAAAACATGAAAGAGTATTAGTACTTACCAGTGCACTAGCTCAATCACGGCCGCGTTCAAAAAACTAGGAACAAACACTGTCAGCTACTCGAATCATCAAATGACGTGTGCTGAAATCCATGCAGAGATAGTCTGCTGGGTCACTGAGTCCCTGCAATCATATGAGATTGTCAGGGACCAGGGGTTTATGACACTGATGAAAACAGGGCGTCCAGAGTACTATTTACCTTCACCAGCGACAGTCTCGTGAGACGTGCGATTGCTCTTCAAAGCGACATGCAAACATGTTGCAACAATGTTGAGGGTGTGTCTTCCCATTCTTATCAAGTGTTTGGTCTGTAATACAAGTCAACATACATAGGAGTATGAGGGAAAACTTAGCTTTACGACTGATGCATGGATGTCACCCAATCACTGTGCATTTGTTGCCTTCACAGCACATCTTGAGCGTGCTGGGCAACCTTGGAGCATGCCGATTGATGTTGTTGAGTTGTCAAAGGTACATTGCTGTTCATGTTCGTTGAATCAATGATTTAGCCCTAGGATCAGTCACATACCGGCTGTGAGCTTGCGGCAGCATTTGCACAGATGCTAAAAGATTTCCACATGTTAAACAAGGTGTGTGGCCACATAGTGAGCGAGTCACTTACTGATGGATGGCAAATACTGGGCATTACCTGTGACAATGCGTTGAACAACGACACGATGATTAATGAGCTGGAGATAGCTTTGGACAAGTTTAGTGGCACATCCACTCACACGTGTTGCTTCCTGCATGTGGTGAATCTGGTCGCCAAGTCAATCACCAAGCTGTTTGATTCTAAGACCAAAGAGCGAGTGGTAGAGGGAGGCAACTTAGCTGTGAAGACTTGCCTTGAGAAGGAATTGGACGAGTTGAGCACAGGAAATGACAAGGACAATGGCAGCATGGAGGACGAAGAAGATGTTGACAGTGAGAAAGGCTGGGTAGACGAGCTGGATGAGATGTCCAAGGCCAAGCGCCATGAGCTGCAATGCGCACTCATGCCAGTCAAGTTAGCCCCCGTCAAGGTATGCAGTGATGACTTACTCTTACTTCACTCCACCTCATTCTGACTCCCTGTAGCTTTGCAAGATTGCTTTCAAGGTTATTCATTCCACTACAATCCTCCTGCTGGCCTGGCAGAAGATCTTGGAGGGCTTGGAGGTAGTCATCACCTTGATCCCACATAATGTCGAAACTCATTGGAACCCGACACTGGATATGTTGCATTACGTGTTGAAACACAAAGAGGCGGTGGACATGTTGACACAGCACTGGGATCTGAAGGTGGGTGTGTTTTGTCACACAGTCATGTCACAGTGCTTACCTGTCGCACAGATTCTCAAGGACACTACATTGTACTTCTCATGCTCAAAGTTGGATGACCACTCAACACCCAATCTTATGGCCATGATTCCGGCCATGGATCATATTGATACAGTATTCACACAGTACTCGTGTGACTGCAAATACTCTGTGGCCATCCAAGCAGCAGTCCAATTGGGCAAGAAAACATTAAACAGGTACTATTCCCTCACTGACAGTTCAGATGCCTACTGAATCACAATGGGTACATATTCATGGCTGTGTTATTGCTGATGATGCTGATACAATTCAGTACTTCACCCTTGCCATAAACTTGCCTACTTCAAGCACACAGGTTGGGAGCCAGAATGGATCGAGACCACCGAAAATCTCATATGCAACACATTCAACCAAAAGTACACTGTCACCACGAAGCCCATACTCTCAAGTGAAGCTGACTATGAGGGATCCAAGGATATGCAGATGGCGAAGGTAAGTCTATGCCATAGATCATCTCATATACTAATATATTCCTACAGAGTACAAATATCTTCAACAACCTACCCAGTCTTGCTCCCCCAAACCCAGCAGAGGTTGGGTGCAAGCTGGACCAGTATCTTACTTCCAAAATTGAACACATTGTGGACCCAATTATGTGGTGGTACAAGAAACGTGCCATCTACCCGCAGTTGACACAGATGGCTATTGACTACTTAACAATACCTGGTACATGGTTATTAGAGTCTATCCAACATCACTGACTTTGTGATTCTTAGCTACATCTGTTGACATTGAATGCTTATTCAGCCGTGGATGGCTACTTTTGTCTCGTGTTTGCTCTCGATTGTCTGCCCAGTCCACACGTGCAGCCCTCTGTCTTGGACTATGGAGCCCATTAGATCTTGTTAAGGCAGAGGATGTAGGGGAAGTCATGAAGCTGGAAGATGTCAAGGAGGTGGTGGCAATGGATAAGGGTTGGGATGCCATAGATACTGATATCGAGATGATCAAATAGCTAGGTTTTTTTACCACTATCTAGAAGATACCCATGGGTATGGGTTTTTGGTGGGTATGGGTATGGGTATGCTCTATGGTACATGTGGGTATACCCATGCAGAACCCTACCTGGCAGGTCAATTGCGATGTCTCGTATGATGCTAGAAAAAAATGCAGTGGTGTGACATGCCACCGCCTGTTGCGTGGAAAGTGCAACTACAAAATCAAAATGTTTACTGAAACAGGTTAGCTTGGGCTTTGAAGAGATTTCCCACTCACCTCTCCACCAAGCCGTTTACGTCCATCTCTAAAGGACCCCCTGTAAAAAAAGAGAAAGTGCTTGTGAGAAACAAGCCTCACCATCCACCACGGCTGGGTGCCAACATAGAGTCCTGGTGAAGCAAGGAGCACAGGAGAAACACGTCGACAAGGTCAGACGGTGTACTATACAGTGGCCCTTCTGTGTCTGAGCTGTATGCCCAACACCTACTGCTTGCATCATATGTGGTTTGGACAACCACGAAAGCATTAGCGTGGTGGTTCAAACGCTGCGAGTGGTCGACGAAATCCTGTGCAGGCCCCAGCATTGATTGAGCTGCAAGGCAGCCTCTGGTCAAAAGGTACATGTGGTTGATATAGAGCTGCCCCAGAGAATTAGTAAAAGTGTGTGCTGAAAAGAAGATGGTACTTACGTTTTCTGGCTGGTGTAAAAATTCTTGCTCGACATAGCATCTGAGCACCGTGGGCACGTACTGGTCCTCCCGAGATCCCGACGTCAGGCTCATCAGCACCAAGGGCCAAGTCACTTTGACATGCTTTGTTGAGGCAAAATGCAGCATGACGTCCTGGAGGGTATCAGCGCCGATGTCTCCCACCATAGAATCACTCACCTCATATGCACCCGTTGGACCCAGAGGTTGTTTACAGCATCTTGCACAGTTGGGGCATATGATAGACCAAGGGGATTGAGACACGAGGCACGACCCTCCGTCTGGTGCAAGCAAGGTGCACACTTTGATTCCACAGTGAGAGCATGGCCATAGGGCTGATGACCCACGTGACTGATGAGCGTGACTTATGCATTTGACTGATGTATACTACTGACTGATGTATACCACTGTACTGACTGATGTTCAACTGATGTGTGTGGGTATGTCGATCCCATTTGCTCTCGAGCAACACTACTCTATTAAATAAGGTACATCCGACCGATTGTTAGCATATAGATTAAATGTGATATGACCAACCCAGTACCAATATTAATGCTGATGACCCACGTGACTGACGAGCATGACTGACGTGTTTGACTGATGTATACTACAAGCATGACTGACGCGTGCAACTACGGACTGATGTATACTGACTGACATATACTACTGTACTGACTGACGACTGACTGACATGTGCGACTACAAACTGATGTATACTACCACTGACTGACATATATACTACTGTACTGACTGACGTTTGACTGACGTGTGTGGCTATGTCAATCCCATTTGCTCTTGAGCAACATTACTCCATTAAAGTACGTCCAACTGACCGTAGCTACTCATAACTAGAAATCATGGGAAACATCGATAAACCCTTCTGCCACCTCGTTACCCTTGACACCTTCCACCTTAGCTTCTCCTCATCTGTACCTTCCGTTAGAACTGCTTTATCAGTTTTCATACCATTTTCTATGTAGGAAAAAATAGACCCTGCTGTATATTGCATAAACGAGTACCTTTTTTCGTCCTTGCCGATTCTCAAGTTAGAATGAGTGATAAACATGGATGGGATGAGCACTGTTGAGCCAGGTGGGAACTCAATGACAAGCCTCAATTCTTCAAGTACCAAATGCCCTCCTTTAGTTGGGTTGAATGTACCCAGTGCTGTAATGGAGCAAATCCCAAATAACAGGTTTCTGAAATCTTTGTGCAGTTTGCAGATGGTCTGTGGTCCCAAATTTAGTGTAGCGGATGGAAACGTATCGATGAAGGGGGACTGCAGTGACAGGTCTTCTTTCTTCATCTGGGACATCATAGACCTGTAATACACATGTGTCAGTGGAAAATATATCTTGAATGCCTCTGGGATTGGGTTTTCTCACCAATGTAGCGTTCCCATAAATGAACGACACTCACGATTTTGGAACCCTGTAAGTCTAACGACGGCAGGGTGGCTTGTCAATGTTTTTCTCATGTGCATGTACATGTTCGCTGTAGACATTTCCATTGATTGCTACTATCTCATGAAAATGTGTAACCACTGCCTCGAGTGTGTACTCACCTGCATTCCTCCACCATGTGAGAAGCCAGCAAGGATAGCATGAAATCCTCCTCTTGAGTGATCAACGTGTGCTGGTAACCCCTCACCCTCTGCTTGAAACGCAGCTGTCACACCCATGATCACTTCTTCTTTGAATGGCTGCTTGGGCATCACAGCAAAAATGGCGATGACAGGTCCTGACTGGTTGACAATCGCCTTGGGTCCCCTATTTACAAGTCATGTCAGTTGCCTGTCAGGAAAAATGCAAGGGTATCTTACCTCCCGTCCCATTTTACCAGTTTGAATCCCCTTGCAAGTAAGTCCTGCAAGGTTCTTTCGCAAGGCTTCCCCTGCTTCTCTCGTGTCCCTACCCAGCCACCTTCAGCTGCTTTGAACTCCTGCTCTTTGTCTCCCACCGAGGTGACGATGCAGCCTGCCATCTGAGCAATTATCTTTCGACGCTTTCATGCGACCTCCTTGCAAGCTGCATCTTGCTCCAGTGCTGGTTCCGTTGGCACTGTTTTGTTTTGTCTACATTCGTGTCTCGTGTGGGTACACTGCAAGTGTCATAATCAGAGGTGAGAAGCCATACTATGTTGACTCACCTTGTTTCGCCTGTCATCCCTGGACGTGCTCTTGCGTTGCAAATTTGCGGTCTTTTTTTCCTCTGCTCCTTCCACCATATCTCACTCTTCATAATGCTCATCTACTCCTAGTGTTATGGCATTTTGAAGAGCCGATTCCAAGTCATACGCTGTCGCTACAAATCACATAGTATTGGTTAGGTGGAAGGGGTTATTGGGATTTGCCGGCATGTTGACAAGTATGTGGTATAATGCCATAATGATGTGTCGCAAGCAAGCACCACTCTGCCAGCATTTTTCGACAGGTTATGGCCATACCAAGATTCTGCCTTGCACCAAACAAGCCAAAACAGATAGACTGGCCGACATGCTGTAAGTGCTAGTATCTCGACCAACCCTTTTCACTGATGCCACCATAGGTTTTGGCAGCATAGGACTCTTTAAGGATTTCGGTCTCAGTGCATTGTCATTTGCATTTTGATCCGTTCCAAACATGTGACTGATGCCTCTCTTTTCCCCCTCCATTTTACACTGTATCTCAGGCCTCTGTCAGTTCATTTGCTGCGTCCACAGGTACATCAGCTTTCTTTGATATGACTAATTCATTTTGTTGATCACATTTGCCACCAGATGTCATCAATCAACATGCCTTGATGTGTTGTATCCACCCAGTCAGTTTACCAACTTGGTTGAAGGTCGTCCTGTAGTGTTCAATTACCTAAGCTAGTAAGGTAGACTAATTGGTCTGACTGACCACCTGACGCTCCTCCTTCTGACCATATAAAAGCTAAGCGACTCCTGTTGCTCCTTCTCTGCTCTAACCTACCACATCTGCAACCAACGTCCCTTAGCTCACTGCTCTCTTCATATTTGTATTTTGAGGAAAAATAAAGGACTAGGCTGAAACCAGTGTGTAGCCATACTACCCAATTGGGCATACCTTATTGAAGGCAAAGAAGAATACAAGGTTGAAAGGATCATACACCACTGCAGAACCCAGAGGAACCACACATTTCTGATCTGATGAAAGGGAAGTACTCCCAAAGAAGACTCTTGGATTCCAGAACAGAACTTGAAACATTCCAGTCCACTCTCAATGACTCTAAAAGACTTCATCCCTCCATTTTCCTCTCTTTATGATTCTTTAACTCTTCACCTCACATTTTCAAACATGTCCATCCACTTCACTGCTAACATTGTCTCCACTGAATCCTCTATTATGAACTCTGATGTTTCTTCCACCCACACCTCTCCTGGCTGGGGTTCTCTTCCTCTAGAATCTACTCTACTGTACCTCTGTTGCCAACCTACCCTCAGAAAGACTTCCTACCCCTGTCATCTCTATTAAGTTGCCCATTTATACCAATAACATCAGAGAAGGATGCCCAGACAAAGCATCTGTTTCATGCTCGCAACTCACCTTTACTGATTCTCACATGGAGATTCCCATCAACACTCATCTTAATATGGACTCTTCTCTTCTTGCCCTCTTCTATGCTTTTCTTCTAATCCACTGCCTCCGCTCTCTCTTATCATATGGATGACCCCAATTGTATCAGAGACTTGACTAGTCAATGAGCATGGAACATTCAGGACCATCTCTTTGGTGCCCTCAATAATCTCCTTGCTAATCAGATGGAGATAAGAGAGTTCCTCGTCAATTTAGACAGATAGATATCTTGTGGATCTTGCCACTGCTCAGGTCTCCTTTCTTCCCATACACTGTCCACTTCTCTCCTATCTTACACTCCTTTCTTGAATTTCTGATATGCCAGCAACTTCTTTACTCCCTTCACATTCTCCACTTCACTCTCTCCTAAAGAACTCTGTTCCTTAGAATGAATGCATTGATGCTTGGTGGACCAGCAATGAGAGATTTACTCCACTTCCTTCTCATTCTCGCTACAACCATGCTTGCTACCATTGTCCTTATCTTGGGCATGTCCACATGAATTGCCCCTTTGAAAGTTTTATCAATGTCCTCTATGTCTTATCCATTGGAGGCCTGGTACCTCTCAAGCCTTATTCCCAGCATGTTGCCATCCATAACCTATCCCAGCATCCTGATCCACACATCTTTACATTTTTCCAGGTCTTCCAATTGCCCTTGCTCTGTCCAGTTGTGAACCAGTCTAGTCCAGTCCAGTTGCCAGTCTTTTGAGGGTTGCACAACTGAACCTTTGATCATTACTAACAGGACCATTTTGAAGCGATGTCAATTGACATTGAGTGTGTGTATTCAGCTGTGGTTGTCTGTTGCTGAGTCATGTCTACTCCAGGCTCAATGCCCAGTTGACATACACAGTTCTGTGTCTTGGGTACTGAAGCCACCTCAAGTTCATCAAGACAGATGATGTCAAGCAGGTGGTCACACTGCCTGATGTTGAAGGTCAGGAGGGTGTACTCGAGAAAGGCTGGGATGTGATTCTTAATTAGCACTATACATATCTGTTCAGGTACACTACTATACTGGTTCAAGCACAAAATCCATGGGTAGACCCATGGATTGGATTTTGCAGACAGATGGAAAAACCCATACCCACATTGTGAGTGTGGGTGTTCTGGTGGGTGTGGGTGTGGGTTGGACCTTGGACACCCATAGATTCACCCATGACAATTCCTACCCCTCTCCCTCTCTCCCTCTCCCTTATTCTAACTTATGACAACTTGGATGATGATGATGACACTGGTGATGATGCAAGGACATGACATCGTCATCATTGCAGTGAGTGCCATCCCTTCTCCCTCTCTCCCCCATCCACACCCACCACAATGATGATGATGACACAGTATGGCAGCAAGTACACTGTGTCATATGTAATACATGATATGTACTTTAGGTCTACAATGTATTTATTTTGTAACACATGGAAATGGAAAATGGAAACTGTTTACCTGTCTATATTTATGCTACTATTGAACCCATTTGGGTTGAGGTCACTATATAGCCACTTGTAGTTATGAAAAACTCAAAGTAGTCAATGTAGTATGTGATACATATCTCTAAGGCACTGTTGAGGATATAGTATGACATAGACTACAAAGTTGTGGCAGTGTGCTACAGCTATATGCACTTAGGATGGGGAAATTAAAAAGCAGACACCAATGAAAGCTCAACATGCTAGGAGAACTAGAATCTGGCAGGAACAAATAGTGGTGACTTGGACTTGCTCAGCCATATGAACAATTAGATTGGATTTAGAGAATTGTCAGTTACTTTCATATGGACCAAGTTTTAAAAAGAAATACCAAAGTAAAGCATGTGGACCAACAGTATCGGTGTCAGAGGGGCTAGAATTAGTGGGGCCACAGTCAAACAATGGATAGGCAGAGGCAATGATGTCAGTGGTATTTTTAGAACTCTTCTTTGTGACTGAGATAGCATATGATTGTATTTTGCTGCCCCAGTTACTCATAGAGAACATGGATGTGCCCTTGCTCATATTTCCAGTGGCCTTGTTGAATGTCTTCAGCAGTGTGATCTTTCCCTTCTTTTCCATCATTCCCTTCACAGCATTCTATATATCAATGACACCATCACAAACAAGGGTGAATGTATGTATGTTCAATCTTTCAAAACAACTAGTCAGTACATCAGATCAAGCAGTGTAAGGAAGTTAAACTTTACTGCAGCAGTTGCAAGGGCGACAACACACTCCATCCTGTAACCCTTTTGCAGCCTCATTGTTTCTAAAGATTGAATGTCAACAGTGCTGATGGTCTTGCTCAAATGGACAGCTGCAATAAGTTACAGGATGAAGTACAAACAAAAGTTGCAAGCAGGATTCAGAATCCAGTCGTCACAATCTTCATGTGTAAATGGGAGATAGAGGGGGGGAATCAACTGCTTAGCAATTTCTCGGACCATTGCATTGGGATCCTTCAACTCAGCATCATCCTTGATGATTTCTCTGAAGAAATGAATGACCATAATGAGAGTGGTTGATCCAAATTCACTGCACCACTTAAGCAGATAGGCTGCCATGCCAATCTGTGTCCTTTACTGGTTGTACAATGACCTCTACAAATGCCTGCTGTCCACAGACCTACAGCATGTCTGAGTCGACCTCCTAAGGACCATTGTCATCACTGAAATGGTCATCATCAAGTTCCCCCCTGTCTACATTGCTGATAGTTTCTGCATCTGCAAATGATTATACTCAGGACCCAGACTCCATCCATTCTGCTAGCTCTCACTGAGTCACTGACATGAATATCCAATCTCTCTGAGCATTGAACTGCTTGCTGTATAAACATCATCATCTTCCAGACCTCATTCTCAACAAGAAGGTTGACCTTTACCACATTGAGTTCATGGGAATGTTGGAATGGTCTCTCAACCATGTACACACCACACCAGATCAGGCAAGGTCATTGTCTATAACATCAATTTTAGATGAATACTTCGAATAAAACACTACTGACCTCTGGGATGCTTGTAGGGTCGATATTCATGACAGTTTACCTCTTGAAGCACCACTTCTTCTCCTGTTGAACAGGGACTCCTTGGGAAGCTTGACCTCATGGAACAGAGGTGCTTCTAAAACATGTCACTGGATGGTCATCACAAGCCTTCCTTCACAACACAATGTTTGTAGCAGCGTGTCTTGGTCTTTCACACCATTCAGATGGGGAGGGAAGCGAGTCTGTGTCATGACAATAGACATAATATACTGAGTCATGATGCCGGAGATACGCTGTCAAATCTTCCAGCATTGTAGCCTCAAGGTCAATGACAATAAGATGTTGTTGAGGGCAAATGAGACTACCAGTGCATTGGGGAGTCCTCACCCACCATAATGTTCCACAAAAAAGGTAGATCATTATGTAGGCAAGCAACTCCAAGTCCATATCCAAGATCACTATTGCACCTTCATTGATCTCATCTTTCGCCTGCACTGGCAAGGGTTCTTTCCCCACTTGCCTTTTGTGTGTGGGTGCATGAGGGCCATGAGTCAAGTAGCCCAACAGGCCCATGGCATGGATGGCATGATGATGATGGCATCAGGTCAGATGGTGGTGATGTGGAATGCAAATGCCACCACCAGATGATCATATCATTGAAACAGACAACAGTTTGGTCTATTCACCCTTGATATAAATACCAATTCCTATGATCCTGATAATCATTCTATAAATTACTTCCTTCAATGCCTCTCTGTGAGCACCTGTGTGCATGCCAAGGGGATGAAGGTATCTGGGATACAAAGTTTCGCTCTGAACAGGTGGTTGCTCACTGTTGGTGAAGTTTGGTCAGAAGCCATGACCTTAGTCCACCTGCTTGCTCTTCCTGGTTGGGGAACCGAAGTCACCAGCTGGCAGCATGCCAACTCTTCTCACTAGTGTCTGACATCTCTTTCTATCCAAGCAATCTAATCACCCACAGCACCTACAACAAGACAACCACATACATGTTTGTGTCTCATGGGAAGGTCTGGGACAGCACCATATGATCATCTGCTTGTCTCCAAAATTTGTTCATGTGGGAGCTAAAGGTACCCTTTGGTCTTCATCTACACTGCCACTCAACTCAGGCTGGAATAGATGGCTACTTTTCTTAGAGTAGTTGGTTTCCCAGACCACTCCATATATTTCTCATGTGCCCATTGTAGTAATTATAAGAAATAAGAATCAGTGAGAGCCGAAGCATTGTATCATAGGAGGTATAGATTATTCCATTGATCATTGGTGAGTCGTTCACATATCGTGGATGATTGTATCTGACATGTTATATAACTAGATGCCCAGAAGACCCATATGGCCTCTTGGCAGAAGAATTACAGACATATGAGAATAATATCAACATGCTATCCAATGAAGTACAGTCCTGGCCCCCAATCGAACAGGTGTGATCCTCGGCATCGAAATGGACGACCATGGGCCACTTGCAAGTCATCTCAGCGATACAAAATGGGTATTTCCTGAAGGCAATGTGACTCACAAATGCCAGCATAATAATGTAACAGCATCAGCAAACAACATTGAACTGATACACACAGAAGTACCCAGTACCATCAGAACATGTCAACCAAACTATACTTGTAATGTCATATTCATCCTGAGATGGTGTATACATAAATCAAATAGTCAAATCTTCGAAATCAATAAGCTTAATGATTATGTATATGTAGAGAGCATTGCTGTTTGCATGCAAGATACAATATTAGCATGTGGTCAACACATTGGGAAAGAATTCTACTGATATTGTTGACAAAGATGACATTCTTTGGTCAACTACTGTGCATTATGTTGGCATGAGCCAAGAGGTAACTCATTCTTGGAACCATGGTCCAAGATACATACACTGCAATGTCATCACATCTGACATGTGCACACTGCTAGTATGTTCCTAGGCAATTGTTGAGTCGAGCAGTGACTATGTCTACCCCAAAGGACCTGTTACTAAAATAATGTCTATCAGAGAACATTGGAGAACTACATAGGGTCTACAGCATCAGTGCCTTTTTCAGAAGCACTCTGGAACTAGGATACCTGGTTCCGAGAGTAGGTCAAGGCAACCAATAGCCCATGGGTAACAGGATGGTGCATGAGGCAACAACACAAGGAGAGTGAGTGGTGAGGAGTGAACACAAATGACTAGTCAGACTCTTTCAATGCCCACTACCAGTGGTGACACTTTCCAGGAGAATTTTTCTGGTAATATTTGCATTCCACATATGGACATCAATCTACATGAATCAGACCTGCATGACAAGGCGATCAGTGAGTTATCACCTTACATCTCTTCTTACTCAGTTGTGCTGCTGTTTCTTTGTCAGGATGGCTCTTTATCTCTTTGTGGATTTGTGCTGTGCCACTGTCATCCCCAATAACAACAAGCACCTAAAAAGACTTCCTTTTGAAGCATCCTGCTCAGCTCAGCCTACTTTGATGCTCTCCAATGTGGAATGGTTGGGACACTAACTTTATCCTTAGTAGGAAACCCCTTAGTTTGGCAAGTATACCCTCCAGTCACTGACAAGGTCATATTCATGTGTGCCTTGAGTATGCAAACCAGGTCTTCAAAGGTCTGGCTTTGTGAATCAGGTGGTGGCTCAAATGTGCTGGTCATCCTTTCCTTGCTGTCTCTGCAAATCATCTCTGCATCCCTAGCTACTACTCACTGTTGAGCTCAGTAAAATGGAGGCTGTCACACAAATAAAAGTGGCCATAAAGGAGGCAACAGGTGTATACACTGAATGAACCTGCCAAGCAGGCAGCCAGGTGACTAGCTGCTGAAAGAGTGTCAGTCAATGAAAGAACAGACAAAAAAGGAAACATACAGCAGATCGCCTGGATACAGGATAGACTGTCTCAGTGTAAATTTTGGGATGCTCGCATTTCACCTCTTGTCTGACTGTTCAAGGGTGACATCGATCTCTTCACCCTTTTCATCAGAGAGGGTCGGTCACCTTGTGGTATTTTGGTTGAGGCCCAAACTTTGGATCTATATCTGGATTCAAGCCCCAGTGTTGTGCTCAGAAGCATTGGATTGTGAGAAGGAGGACCAGGAAATATGGAAGGTCCTAGATGAAGTTGAATCTGGAACATTGAATGGTACCCTGGCAGTCATGTCGCCAAAAGTAGAGGATGTCACCTATCATGCTGGATAGGTAAACAAGCCATCAAGGAGGTGAAGATATGCACCAATGATGATCAGACCAAATGCATGTAGGTGAGTGGTGTGAGTGGTAAACATTTCTGCTGCATAGTAACCTGCCTGGACGATGACAGGGTGCTTTTTTGATGTGCAGGCTTTTGGCATTTGGGCTGAGATTTGGAGGAATAAAGATGATCAGAATTCCTTTTAAAAGTGTGTGATTCAGAATTGATAGTTGTGGACATCTTCTTACATTGATGAGCAGACCGTCGCACTGTAAAAAAAGCAATGTAATTATGAAGTCAACATGCCAAAGAGGTACTCACCAGGCACTGGGGGAAGGGGTGGAGGATTGACCCCAGAGGACACAAGCCCTTCTGGAAGCGCATCCAAGTCTGGCTCGCTCAGAATATCCAACATGAGATATTTATCTTAGGATGGGATATATATTGCTGAAAATAGTTCATTGAGTCTCAGAGCATATTGTTATGTTGTTGCATGTGCCTTGATTGAGTCAGGGCATTCTGATAGCACAGACAAGGCATTAGTGCAATGGAAGCCACTGGGTTGGGGTTGTTCTCAGTTGCTGTTGGTTGCTGCTCACTGGGGATGTATGGATTGTATAGGAATTCCTCCACAACAACATAATGACATTTCCCTCCCACCACAATTGCTCTTGCATTCCTGACATTTGCATCTCTAACAAAGTTTCCTTCATTCATCCACAGAGAACAAATCTTTCCTGAAGGGTCACATACATCAGTTTCCCTCTACTCACCGAGCTCAAAGCAGTGACAACATCTGGACCAGTCTACTTAATGCTGTAACTTACTAATTAGGCCCATGTCACTTGCACACACTCATGTCACAAAGCAAGCAGCCTATGCATATTCCTCCACCTGGTATTGCCTGAAGGCCAAATGGTACTTTGTGAATTCTCTTGGTGACCAGGTCAAATTACTTACTGTACAGTACTGCACCATCAGACCAGGTGTTCAGTTTGATACTCAATAGGTTACATTCTATAGTTCATGTCCACTACAATGGGGAGCATGGGCGTCGAGGGTAACTGTGACTGGGAATAGTTAGCTAATTCAGGCCATGGTGCAAAACTTATTACAAAAATTGAAGCACTTACCTGTCTTCCAAGAAGAAGAAAAGGCTATCGGCATAGACTTCTCCTGGAACAGGGTTCTCATCGGCTTGTGTCCACCTAGTTTTTGGGACATCCTTGCCCAGAGGCAGCCGCCCAGAAACCGACATTAGCTTCATGGAGTTTGTAGTAAATCTTTGGTAGAAGGACCTATTAGGGAGGGGGTTGGGCCTGAACAAAAGCAGGGACATCCAGTTGGGACAGACAAGGTGCAATATGAGTCTTGCACCTTAGGGGCGAGGAAGTTGATAGCCCACAGTGTCAGCACCTTCAACTTTAATGAGCTGGGAGAGGTCGACGAGTCCAATAAAGGGACAGCACACCCTCATTGGCCATAGGGTCAACAAACTCAGTAAAGATGGCAGAACCTCTGAGCTCATGTTCAATGATGAGGGGAGAGGATGCATTGCAAACATGGCAAATGTCTTCCCATACAGTGTTGAACGTGGGGGGTATTGGTTAGAGCCCCTGCTGGGGGGTTGGGAACCGACATCAGTGCATTAGATGTATCAGGGGACCTGGCACACCCAATGTGCAACTTTGGAGCAGAGCTGTGAGGATTTGTTTGAACATCATCAGTGCTGTGACATGTGACTCATCAAGATTGATGAAGTTCATACCCATGTGTGACAACAATGTGTGAACGATTTGGGATTTGTAACAATGATGTGTGAACGATTTGGGATTAGTCCATGTTGCTGAGACCATTAGTAATCCTCATGTGTATGAAATCCTAGCATACAAACTAAGATTTAGGGCAGAATTACAGCAAAATCAAACTCACACATGGATATCATGTTGCGTTCCATTGTGCACACCTGAAATAGCCTAGATGCTGCTCAATGCCAGCTGCAACATCTGTATGCAATCAGTTGAGTAAAGCTGCAATGAAAACAGATGGGACATACAGATTGATTTGCTCTCCAAGTGGACCAAAGACATACACTAAGTCACTGAATGAAAACCTACATTCTGTAAACAGTTGTGGGAATTGATGGCATGCCTCTTTTCACTCTAGTCTACTAGCACACTTCAAGTTGCATTGATCTGATGATGGATGCTGATCTAAATGGGAGATGGCAGATGAGGCCACCTGTCTTTCCCCACATGGATGACTCTTGGCAGTCAGGGTGAAGGCTTGACTCAGGATTTGGCCATATTCCTGGAATTTGTATGGTGAAGTTCAAAGGTGTCCAGTGTCTTCAAGAGGAGCCAAAAAACATAGGTGGAGGCAGAGCCCTGAGCTGAAACCCAAACTGGCTGCTTTGCTCTGACCAAACAATAACATGAGCCAGTTCTCATCTTTCACTGGCATGGATGTCTAGACATAATGGGGGTAACTTAGTTAGACTACAATAATTCTCCAGAAAACAGAGTGTTTTTGCTAGAAGTACTTATATTGAATGCACATACAGTAATTGATTTATGGGGAGAACTGGGATGTGTATGGAGGGGTTGGGGTCAGTCTTAGATAGTCCTTGAACCTGATTAGTAATCACTAACTTATTTGTCCTCTTTCATCCTCTTACAAACTGACTATTTCCAGATACCTCAATATCAGCCTTGGTGTTGTAGAATGATCGAAAAAGCTTGTATTTGAATTTGAATAGGTGCTGATGATGTTGCTAGACATCTTCTGGGCCATCCTTCTCCCCATCACCATCCTCTCTTTGTCGTTGTTCACAGACAGTGGATAGTCCTAGTTGGCTTTGTTCTAGGTGGGCCCAGTGACTGAGTCCTACCCTTTATGACAGTCGTTGACTTGGGATGGGTCACTCCTCTACACAACCTCATCACATTCAATTATCAAAAGTACAATCTGCCCTTCACCACCACAATGAATGTCATCAGATAAAAGCAAGCCATGTTGTGATCATTGAGTATATGAATTCCTGTTTACCCTAATCCTTGCCATGAGTTACAGTGTCTGCTAAACAAGTGAGTTGTTTATTATGTCACTGTGGAGTGCGATGAAGATCACATACTCATTCATGACTGGGACATTGTTGGATATAAATTTATATCTTCTCCCCACTGAAGTCTAGTATTGGCTTTGGCTCCCACTTACACTCCAAGACTGCAGTGCTGGGATTTCAATGTCAATCAATCCTAACAGTGAGGAATAGGACATAGATAAGTGAGTGCATAGCTAGGGTCCCTGTCCCTGCCATACTTATTCCAGAAAACCTTCATAATACTGGAACTTTCACAATCAGTCTGGTGAAATTAATTATACAGTCAGATGTTTCATCAAGTTATGGAGATCCTTTGAGCAGACCAGTGGTGGCAGCACCAGTGGGAAATGTAACAGAGAATTTCTACATGATCATATATCCTGTTTGATGACACACACACTTCACCTTCACCTTCACCAACATCTACTTCTCATGTCTTTAACATACTGTGCTCCTGTTCAACAAGCCCCACCTTCACAATATTTGCCCTGTACACTCAGAGGAAGGGGTTCTTGTGACAAGTGCAGTATTACCCCCACTTCACCTTTCATGATGGTCCCCACCCATATTATTAGATATAATTTTATGTAGAGCCTAAGCATGAGGAGGAGACATCATGAGGCATGCGACTTCATGCAAAGGAGAGGATTCTTCCTGGTGGTAGATAAGAATGGTTTTTCAAGGAACAAGACATTGGAGTGGCTGCCACAAACATACTCCTCATGCAATGATGATCACCATTGCCAAGATTTGGAGGATAGAGTGGATGTTCAAGATCCTCCATGCAATCCCAGTTGGACCTGCAAGTCCTGGGTGCAGGAAGCTATAGCAGTGCTAGATGCAGCCAGGGAGGCATTGGGAACTCAGGTGATGGATTGGAAGAAGGTGTCTCAGAAGGCAGTCTCTTACTATGATAGGAAGAAGGCAGCAGGTTGCTTTAGTGGCAAAGGTGATTCCCTCAATGTCATAGAGGGTGATGAGGGTAAGGAAGTGATTCCTTCATATATATCCAGTCATGCATTTTTCACATACATTCCATTCATAATTATTCTGCCTTCTGGTTTGGTACATGGAACAACATATCATATTTACTATACATTGCCAAAGCATGCCATAGACTGGCCAGGGGCAATCATACACCCACCAGGGGGTGGGACAGTTGCTATTGTTTGGGAGTGTTCTATGTGGCATGCTACCTGGCAGCAGCATGTTGAATGCTTCTGATACCACTGCAGTTCTTCATCAACTGATGACACTCCCAAATATATTCTGGCTTCAACCAAAATGAACTCCACAGAGGTAGGTATTCATTTTTTCTGCAGCACTAGGTTGACATTGATCGACCCTGCAATGCACTCCCTAGTATTTCTGCATTGAATGCCTGGAATGTACCATACAGGTTCTAGGATAGGTTTCAATTAATTTAATTTATTAATTCATAAAGATATGGAAATTTGGTTTCATTTCTCCTTCTTCAGTGATGTTAAATAATGGTTCCAGGACTTGAAATGTGCCTATTGTAATCTGCAAGGAAAACAACCAGGTACAGCAGTTTCATAATTGCAAGTATCATCTGATCATTGAGGATGATATTCAAGATTGGGTCCTTGCTGGGCATTCAACAAACTTGGCATGATATACCTACCAGCCAACATTATTGTAATGATATACCAGCAGCTC
Source organism: Boletus rex-veris (assembly GCA_038088795.1). Taxonomy (NCBI): domain Eukaryota; kingdom Fungi; phylum Basidiomycota; class Agaricomycetes; order Boletales; family Boletaceae; genus Boletus; species Boletus rex-veris. The sequence continues at coordinate 28,200 of JBBPJQ010000170.1, forward strand.
ATATACACACACAGTCCACATAGATGTCAAGGTGAAACATGTTTTTTCATCATGTTAATTGAACCACACCTCACCAGAGCTTGTTGATGGGAGACAAGACAGAGGACCATGAGTCTGACTATGAGACAGTGGCAAATATTCCATGCAGTGATCACAACACACTATTTTGAAGAGAAATCATATGTAGGATGCCAAGCACGAGCACTGCCAAAGTCATAAATAAAGGCAAGGGTAAGAAGAATGTAACTTAGTGACATGTTGTCTGAGCACAACACACTGGTGGCTCATGCTCTCTAGACCAAGATCACAGTGACATCTAGGAGAGTAATGGTGAAAAAGAGTGAACTTTTGATAAGCATTCCATCATTCAAGTAATTATGTCTAATCTCAACCACCATCAGAAAGCAACCTAGACATCCAGTGGAACTTTGCTGACATGACACTAGTATATGGGCTCATGTGTGTCCTTGAAAACTCTGACATGACATCAACCTGGATTTCATGGTTTGGGTTTTCAAACCCAATGTCAAGATCATCGGTCTACAAAACTCTGTAGCAGCAAATGCCATCATTCAATGTGGGAGTTCAAGTGAAGCTGAAGCCATCTAGCTTGGAACCTTTGTGGGATAGCCTTTACAGCAATAGAGTGGAGTGGATGAAAGCGAGACTGGGGAAACCACAGAGGCAAATGATCCTCTACAATGGAAATCACTTACTTTGCTACTACATGCAGAGTAATAGTGTTCTATTGCGTGGATATCTGATAGTGGGTCCCACTTGATATCCATAGCCATACCTTCACCTCAATTCAAGACACAGTACAAGCCACACATACACTATATAAACCCTTCTACTTCATACTATAGTACCTCAAATACTGTCTTTATGATCAATATTTGTGAGGCTAATACATTTTAGCATCATCTTTCTTATGTTACCTTCACATCTCAATTAACCCTATCACTTGCACAATTATCCTCTGTTGTTGGTGGCAATGAATATGGCATCATTGGGCTAACATCAAGTTGGTTGAATTGATGATATTCATTTGTACTGACAAATTGTGCCAAGTTCAATAGTGGGAATCCACATGCAGCATGTGGGGTAAATATTCATCAATCCACATACTGTGTACTGCTGACTATTTGCTATGCAGCTGCTACACTTCAGTATCTCAGTGGAGCATGTTACATGCTTGATGGACATTGCTGCCTGATACCTTTTTACCACCATTGCTGATATAATGGAGCATCATCACAATAATGACCATAGTTGAATCAATTTACCAAATATGCTTGCAGCAGAAACCACCACATTTCTGATTCAGTATGAACTAAAAAATTTAAGGTTCAAGTCAAAGGTTCAAGAAAGTTTTGAATCAGAGATACCACCATTGTAGAGCAAGACAAAGACTTCAAAGAATCAAGAGGCCATATAAGGAAGTCTTAGTGGGTCAAGAGAATTAAGAATATTGTACCAAGGAGTTCAAGCAATATTAAAGAGATATAAGAAGGGTTTGAGTAGCACAATGATAGAATGCAAGAGAACATTGTAGAATGACAATGAGTAAGCATTCAAATAATATGAGCCACAAATCACTGACAGTCTTCATGTCATTCATGAGGCATTTGTTGCTCAGGTCAAGTACTGCAAAACACACATTCACAAACTCAACATTATGCATACTATTGTCCATGATGAATATAAAGAAGCCATTCTCTATTGCAGAAGTAATGAGATATAGATTGCTACACTGTCCTCTCTTAAACTCTCATTTGATTGCACTGCATGCTGTAGGAGCTTGATGCTCTCTACTGTTGTATAGCTCCTTTCATGACTTTCCAGATTGTTATCAATGTCATCCAAACATCATTCTATTTTCTGTATTCACCCAAGTGTGATCTGAGGTATTCATACATATCCATTTCCAAGTCTCATCTGGTCCAGGTTTGTCATACAGATCATTCCAGTAAAGTTTTTGACATTTCATCTCCATCATATCAAACCTGGTTGTTACATTGTAGGGTCATTCATACATAGTATTTTTCATAGTACCACTACCTTCACAGGGACATGAGTAGTATTTAAAAGTCCAGTCCAGTTCGGGTTTTGACCTTCCTAATTAGGCAAACAGTCCTGGGAAGGTCCCAGGAACCTGCAACCTGCAACTGGAATGAAAAAAACCAGTCCAAACAAGTTCTACATCAGTCTTTTGAAGGACCAGTCATATGACCCCTATCCCATGGGAATAATGCTTCACAGTAGTCACAAGGATTGTAGTGCAGACTCAGGGCGTTCCATTGACCTCATATTCACCTGTATCAGTCAACACCATCATGAGATTCATCTATTTTAAACAGGCATGTCATTAATAGTTCCATAGACATGTTATAAAATATGTATATATGGGTGAATAAAATCGAATTAATTGTTAACAATTCTGAAACAATTAGGGGTGACAGTCTTAATTAGGAAGTGTGGATGTACACTAGTTACAAGTTTTGGACCACTCTTTTGAATCCAGACAACTGCAACTGCAGTCCAGTTGTGAACCAGTCCACTGAGTACAAGTCTTTTGAGGGTTGCACAACTGAACCTTTTGATCACTAGACACAAGTGCTCCAGAAGCTTTCTTATCAATATGGCTATGAAGTCTTGGGTGACTATCAAGAGTTTGTGTTCTAGCACCAATATATATCTTTCTTTTATACAAGATCTCCTACCCATATGCAGGATCATCCTCTTTGGTATCCACTTTGTTTCTGACTTTCTTGACTGTTTGTTATTCCAAGTGTTCCAGTGTTTTTCCTATGGTCTTCTGAACTTGGAAGCATCGACTCTTGTTTGTTTTCATCTTTTATACTATGCATCTCTGCTCGTTTCCTTTCATTTTCATTTCATTTTATACTGTTTCTTCCCTTTCACTTCCAAACTCAGAACTGTAGTTCCAGATTAATTTTATTTCCTGTTTTCACTACATATTCCTTTGGTTAAATACTCTAAAGCTCCCTTCGCACACCTTCTCAATTCATTCATGGCAGCAGGTCAGCCTGTGAATTGTACATCTTCCAAAGGGACCAGGTCACTAATAATCTCCACTGCCTCAACTTGACAGAGTCTGCTTCCATCAATTTGAATCATTATGATAGTAACACACGACATTCTCTTGCAGGTGCTTCTATACCTGGACATTACACTTGCCAATCCTTGAGTACCTGACAACTTGAAATAAAAGTAGTTCAGAGAAGCAACAAAGGGCTGTGGCTGAGGAGATGTATGTGTTCCTGATCTTGTGATTGCAACACTACATTGGTGCATATGGTGAGACAACTGGCACTGATCAGAGTAGCATAGTGTAGTTCATGTGTTCAGTAAGGCATGATACAAGTACTACATGCAATGTATAAAAATCAATGAGTATCTATTTAGAAGTCATCTCAAATTCTAATACAATACACTACTATGAAATGCACATTTCATTAACAGACATTACTTACTTCAGAATGGCACAACACCAATAGATCATCTCAGACTCCCTGTTCACAGTGCACCAGGACATAGATTGGGGTCCATTCAGCCAGGGATGCAGAACATTCCATCCCCATGGAAGACTGGTTGGATGGACACAAGCACAGGAACACATGCAGATGAGGCCATGACCACACCTTGATCTGTATACAGTGTTGGCATTCAACGTGAGCAAGTTCTTCTGCTAGAACATGCAATAACTGCTGCAGACCCTGGGTACCTTGTTCACTTTCCCACAATGTAGCCAACTTCACATAATAAAGCTGGTTGAGCTCCCAATTCTTTAAAATCCTTGTCGTTCAATTGCTTGTTCAATCTTTGGGTCTGTTTGCTGATGAATGGCCATCTATCATACTTAATGTCTTTCATGATCATATAAATTATGCCCTGTTGAAACATGTCCACCTGTGACACACTGAGTCAACCAACTCATACTCCAATGCACCCCCTTTCCATGCAAAACAGAAAATGAAATAAAATAATGGAGAAAGTGTTACAGAGGTTTTTTAAAATAATGTGATTTCATAAGAGCTCAAGTCCATCTATAATCTTCAACAGGGTTGATTTATGAGGACTAAAGTGTGACTTGGCCCTGGGCTCCTGCCAGGCCATGATTAATGTGATCGCAGAGCTTTGGAACCATGCATCATTGTTGTCAACAATGGCATATGCATCTCCTTGGTTTTTAGGTAGTAATGTGGGCAAATCCATAGTGAGCCAGTCTTTCAGCTCAAATGAGTTGTGTTCTCCATGCAGTCCCAAAGTTTGAATGCATCAGCTCAAGCTACTACATTTCTGTAGGTGAACAGTGGAGCACACATTATGAAGGTACATCTTGGTCACATCTGGCAATGGCATAATGGTGTGTTAGATCATGCAGTGGGATATGGGGAAGAAATGGAATCATATGCACATGAGGCAACACTGAGTATCCTATATGCACACCATTTAAGCACTTGGACAAGCAATTTGAACATCGTCCTTGTGGCCTCTCTCTCAGCATGCTTGCTCTCCTCTGATGGCTAAAAACTAATTTAACCCTGTGTACTCAAACCATTGATACTATGGGCCCTGCCTGCGCTTGCAGGCAGCTCAATCCATGCTGTACATCCTCACAACCCCATAGCTGCATCAATGTCTTTCATTCATGGCATGTCCTTGTGACCCTATGTATTCAACCATTGATGCCTGCCCATGCATGCAGGCAGCTCGCATCCATGTGACCCCCCTCCCTATCTTTATCAACTTCTCCCATTCATGGCATGTCCTTGTGACCTTGTGTACTCAACCATCTGTCCATGTGATCCTGTAGCTGCATCAACTTCTCCAATTCACAACTTGTCCTTGCTATCCCATCCCATGTACACCTGACCAACAGTACTGTGCATCTCATAAAGCACTTAACTGGTAAGCTTAGGTACACCATCATCAACAGTTTTTTTTTAATTTCCTGAGAATGATTGGAACAGGTAGGAGCAGCCATTTGGAGCATCTCAGATGGTGCCAGAGGCACACTTGGAGGCGTCAGTAGCGATTGCAAAAGATTTTGAATGATTGATGTAGACTTGATTTGAATAGGAAATTGTCTTGAGAGGATAGTGAGTGTTGAGTGAATTTTTATCTTATTTTTTGCACTGGCTGTTTTGGGTAGGGGAAAGTGTAGTGAGTGTAGGATTTGTCTAGGACCAGTTAAGGCCAGAGTCTGGTCAAAATCCACCATGAAATGGCCTGATTTTTGCTACCATTTTGTTGATCACTAGTGTGTCTTTGATTATTAATGATCATAGATATTTGGTTGTGCTGTGGTTGCCTGATATACTGGCAGATAGCATTCACCATACATATATATGAGTTGTATGTAAAGTTGATTATACTCTGGTTGCACAATCCATATCATACTATGACCTTGTACATTCATCCTTTCCTTTAGTTTTAAGCTGTTCCCTATATAACCTATCCTTTATGTTCACTGCCCAGCTGAGTGTTATGATGGTTGCATTGTTTGATGAGAATGATGGGGTAAACATAGACCACAATGAAAGATTTAGATATAGACCTAGTCTGGAGGAGTGTGTGTACATATCAAGACAACTGGTTATGAATCTGCAAGATTAATTCCCTTTCAATAGACACCTTTCTACTATAGCCAATGCCATCTCTGCTTCCTTGTATATAAGTCTCTTTTCTTTCCTGAATATTTCAGGCATCAGACATATTGACCAGTCTGATCAGAAAGCTATGCCATATGGGCTTGAAATCCTATTTTGCCCATTTGTGCCAAGCATCAGCCCAGTTGCTGTGTTTCATCTTCATCTCTTTGTACCTTCCCTCCCCAATATTCTCATTCCAGTGACATTCCATTGATAGCCACTTGCTTTGATTCCTCTGATTGTATCTTGTGATTCATTCCCCCCCTCCTTGCTCCATGATCCACTGGTCATCATTATGATGTTGATCATTCCTTTCGTTAGCTTTTCACTCCTCTTTTGAATCAATCTTGGTTGATTTTCTGGCACAAATGCCTCATCAGTTGTGCTATCTACCTTAGTTTCTGTTGTTGACATGAATGGTTGTTGTTCCAGATTTCCTCACATCTCTTCCTTCTTGGGCATATCAGGATAGCATCACATAACTCTCTTGTGAGTCCTTGTTTGTTTTAGTCACTAAAAGCGGAAGGTGGTGGTAGCAACTCAAGATGTGAGTAATTTCTCACACTTATTTGCTTTTATCTACCAGTGCACTGAAAAGTGTTGGTAAGCATTTGGTGAAATGTAACAAAAATTGTTGGAAAAGAGTATAGTAATAAGTGTTTTGTTATATTCTAAATGCACCACTGGTGGATGGCGCTCTATACATATATGTGAGCTATACTTGGTTATGCTCTTGTTGCCTGATCTGCCAGCAGATCATCAGTACTCATCATAGATATATACTTTAATATGAAAAACAAAGGCCCTAACTCAACAAGTTGCAGTCCCTAGCAAACAAATTTCAATAAGCTATGGAATATGTATGTCAGAAGATAAGGATCAGCAAGATGAGAAGACATTCACACTTGACTCTGGAGGCAATGATGAGTGAACCTATCAGGTAACCAGTGAGAGAAAATTGAGCTGGATTCCAGTGGACCTCAGAGATGAATGAAGGAGCCTGTTATGCTTGGCCTGGATAGGGACGAGCGTAGCCTTGAAAGATGGTTTGAGGGTTTCAGAGGTAAAGTGTGCACTTAATGGTAGCATGAAGTCTGAGGAAGACACCCACTCAACAGTGGGAGTGACTGGTTCAAGGATTTGAAGAGCTGGTTTAAGGCCAGAGAAAAGACAAGAGTTTCAAGGTTCAAGAATGATGAGTTGAATGCTTGAAGGAGTCTTAGAATGTAGATAAGGTTGATTCAAGGAGATCTAAGCTAAGGTACAATGGAGTGGTATCTAGGGTTTATATACCTGAGTACAAAGGTTGAGGGTAGGCATAGAAGACAATAGAATGTGGAGGAAGATAGTCACTGATGAAGCAAGTGAGATAAGAAAATAAGGCGATAAGGCGATAAGGTCTGTATGGAATGTGTGTGAGTCAACACCGAAGAGAAAGAAAGTCCAAGAATGAGAGTCGAACTATCAAGTACAAGTAAGAAAAGAATGAGTTGTAACAGAGCCAAAATGATGGCAACAGCATTAATATATTTCAATGGAAGATCACAAGGAATGAGGAAGAAACAGTACATCTGAAATGACACCTTAGGTCCTAACAGTGTTTGAGCATGAACTATATAGTTCCAACAGTTCCAAGTTCCAGTCTCAGAAGCACAATCTTAGAAGCATGTCTAGCATTTTGCACTCCTCTTCCAGGCTTGGAACCACTGGAACCACTTCTTCTGGACTCAGAAACATTGCAAGTGGTATGACTTATATTTGGCTGGGGAATACTGGTCACAGTGGTTATATTGAATGGATGGAGATTTAAACTGAGTATAAAGTGGGATTGCTAAAGAGTTGATATCATTCTGATGGATGTGTGCTCTGATAGCAATGTCCATCAAGTCCACGACAGTCACCTTCATGACAGAGTGCACACCGCCTTCTTGAATAAAGGGTGGCATGCACCACAAGTTGAAATCCTTCAACTGCTTCAACATTACATCTGTGAGGAAACTTGTTCATATCATTAATAAATGTCTGCTATATATGACCCTGAGAACTTGACTGCATGGAGATAAGAGCAATTTGGTAGAGCAATGATGGAAATGAGAATCGAGATTTGTAGAAAGACATTTGAGCAGTGGTAGCAGATGGAGGTGGTGAGCAAGGAGGCAGAGGTGGTGGTGAGAAGGAAGGCTGAGAATCACAGGGCTGAGAAGAAGGAAAGGTGAATCAAATCAGCAAGACAAAAAGCAGAGGATGTGGGTGAAGGGAAAAAAGCACAGGGCTTTGGAGATGGTGCTTCAACAGGTAAGTGATGGCCAGCTATTATTTCAGGGCAGTTGCTGTGAAAGCACTTGAGATGGATGTATCAGTAGAGGGTGCAGCTAAGGGCACACAGCAGGATGTGATGACTAGATGGCCAACATTGGGTAACAGAACTGATATTGTTTGAGGGGATGGTGGAAAGAAGAAGAGGCTAAGGGGGCAGGAGAGGAAATGGTGACATAGAAGGTGGATGGGGGCTCATATGCAAGTATGCAGAAGGTGGAGAAGGGTAATAGGGTCACCTGGTGGTGATGTGTTGGGTGCATGGAGATTGGGCCCTTGGAACTATGAAGAGTTAATAGAGATCAGTTCTTTCTTTTCAGATTATTATACAATGAATGATGGAAAAATATAGGTACCAGATATTCCATTCCATTCCAGCTCTGGCACTTCTGGTTCTGAAATGCTGGAACTACCATTCCAAGAGTTCTGAATTGGAGCACCCATTCTGGAAATTTCCTGTGCCCTTTTGCAGAAGTGTAATAAAGTGCTAATCTTATCTACATGGGATGGGGCATCCCACAGAGTAACTCAGAGAAAAACCACCAAGAAATTAGTCTACATATGCACAGTTTCATTCAGTTAGACAACTAGCATATATGCATGCATTGTTTCATGGAGTGCAACCTGTGAATAGTGACATACTACGCCACACAGCTTCCTGTTGATCAGCAGTTGATGAGTTCATGTACTGTAAGTCCATTTCCTTTTTCCTTCTCAGTACATCCTTAGTGTAATGTGCACTGCTTCATGTGGGGAGGGTAATTGAACTGACTGCAATCATGGTGATGCCAGGTATCTTTGTGACCAACCACCTTCCTCTGATTTTCTATGGCAAGCACCCAGTCTGCCATACAGTCAACCCTCCACATTGACATGGATGCAAAGACTGCTATAGTGTTCCAGGAATCATTTAAGGACTTCAATGACTATATACTTGAAGGATCACTACCATGCTTCCTTCATGGTGGACAAGACAGTGTCACAGGCTACTTTTTCAACTTCATGAGATCTATCTCACATCATGTTCTATAATACCTGAATATCACATAATTTCCCTTTGGGCATCCTAGAATGTGATGTGAGATAGGTTAATTGCATCATATTTCCTCACCTTTTTTCACACTACTTACAAGTACCTTAGTTATTTTCACCCATCTTATTGGATACAGCAGCTGAGGTGAGTTTACTTTTACTTTGTTTTATTCCTAGCTAATGCTAATAATGTACTGTATATAGTAGCCACCTCCCCTTCTTTAGATTCTCTCATAAGGAGTTGCTCATACTTACCTACTACAGACCTACATAATATTGCATAGGTAGCTGTCACAGGGATTGATGTGGCAACTGATCCTGACCTCAAGGTGTAGAGGTTGTTGAGAGAGCAGCATGATCAGAGGCAGCACAGTTAAATGACTCTTGTTCCACAACCACCACCATCCCCCCCATGGGAAAGTGATCCCTCCCTCCAAACATATCTGTTCTCCAATGCTTCATGTCATATTCTCCTCTCTGACATTGGAAAGTGATTCCATTCTTTCCCCACTGGCACCTTCAAGGCCTCTTTCACCCCCCCTGCCCTCCTCCATGCCATACTTCACCACTTCATTGCCCACCCTTACACCTGGACCTGGACCATCAGGGCCAGCCCCAATGTGGGGAAATCCTTTTAAGTCCCCTCCATTCCCACCTCCTGCAAGGCAGATGATTCTAACAATCAGATGGATGACATCTACGTTTCATTCCTTTAAAGCCCACCTAACAGCCTCAGTGTTTAATATTGAAACCAAGCAGGTTTGCCACCTGCTAGTATGAATCTACCAGAACAACATGCTGATCCACATGTGTGGCCAGGCCAACATCAAACCCCCTCCAAAGCTCTCCCAGCCTTCTATGGGCAAGACCCCCAAACCTTCCCCCTCCTGCCTTGAATACTCTGGTGGAGTTAGTAGAACTCCATGCAGAAGTAGCACGTCTTAGAAACAAGCTCCATTCCTTCACACAGCAACATAAGTCCTTCTCATCCAACTCCCCTTCCCCCATCAGCCCTCTGATGGAATTGTCTTGCATACCCTCCCCTGCTCCTTTCACAACCTCCACTGCTTTTAGTCATACAGCCCATCCTGACCAATCATGGCTTCAAGCCATTCTGAACCACCTGCACCTGTTATGCTATCTCCACTGCATTGACTTTGACATGTCCCTCATATTATCCCCATGCAATGCCAATGATATCCCAGAGCTCACCATAGTCATATTCTTCTGCACATTGCAATCCATTACGTGCTGAGATCATGAGTTTATCTTTTCTAATATTCTAGCCTAACCAGCAGCTAGAAAATCCTAATACTTGCAGTAAAGGTAGCTTACTATCTAGACTACCTACCCTCCAAATTTCATCCTATTTGCTTTATTCCTTACAAAGATATTCACAAATCTCTAGCAACATACCCATATTACTATAGTGTACTAAAACACTACTTTTCTAATTACTCTGCAAATAGACAATTAGCCCCTAGTTAGATTATCTAATCATGTACTACACAGCTTGACCTGCACAGCCCATATATCACATGACCACTTGCCTG
>JBBPJQ010000171.1:0-38764 GCA_038088795.1 Boletus rex-veris
CTCTAGGTACACTGGCTGCGAAAACAGCTGGTCTTCCTTCTCAACCGGTGACGTCACACCCAGTCGTCAAGAACGACCTGGCTTCGAGTGAGTGCCTGAAAATGAGAAAGGAATAGAGCTGAACGCGTCGCTTGATAGCCTACGATTACAAGGAGGACTCTGTTGTCGTGTCTGACGAGGTGCCGGGCAAAGGAACACTGGTTACAAGGTGCGCTCATAGCTCTACTTTTGTACGTGATGATGACACTCTCCAGTCGAGGACCAGGTGAGTTGCGTGCTGACTAGATGATGCTCTGTCAAAAACGTGACACGTAGGTACGGTTTTTCCGTTTGCGTTCAAATTGGTGGAGCTGCTTTGTGGCAAGGCAAAGAGTGATGAAGTCCGAGTACCAATGATGTTCCCTCGTGGTGTTGATTATCCGTAGTCTGAAGTTGTTACGTACTACGGCGTGAAAAGACTCGGTCGTGTTTTCGTGTTTGTTTCACTGCTGAAAATTTTCGGGTGGTCGTATGCGAGCTGCTCAACACGCCGTACGACGAATCCATGGGGTAGCCATTCGCCAATGGCGTTGTAGCGCAGGGACAGATCTGATAACAGGTCGTAGATTTATCGAGTCATACGCTGACTCGACCTTTAAACACCGACCTCGTCCATCTCCCCTTCTGTCCCCATCCGCAATGTCCTCCTCAGATTCTCTCACTGCCTCTCTCGCGTCCCTTGCAGTTGCAACCGTGTCCCATGCAGACACAAACTCTCCCGCATCCTGGCGCGATGTCCTACTCGCTGACCCTTCGGTCCCCAAATCATTCGAGCTGATTAAAACCCTCGTCTACAAGCCCAAAACCGCAAAAACGGCCATCCCAGTCCCCGTCATCGTCATCGCACGCGATGAAACCGAAACCAGCTCCTCCGCGCTCAGCAAAAAGCTCAATCTCAAAGAACTGCGTTTAGCCTCGGAGGATCTCCTTGCCGAGTTTTTCGGTTTGGACAAGAACTCGCGTGCGTGACTTGATCTATTTGGTACCGCAGGTAGTGATTTTGATTATGCCATCGATTGCAGTGTCGCTCTTGGCGTTGAACAAGGATACCTTTTCCAAAGTGGTCACTGTGATCGACGCTTCCATCGCGTCTTCGTCTGCCATGTTTGCAGTCCGCGCGTGCTCATCGAGTTCGACGCTGTTCTTGTCCGGGAAAGACATTGTCCAATACCTCAAGAGCCTCGAAACGGACGACACCAAGTTGGAGGAGGTCGACTTTGCCGCGCTCAAGACCGACGGACCAGTCCCAAAGCCTGCCGTTAAAGAGAAAGAGGATGCGAAGATCGACGGTGCCGTGCAGATCGCAATCGGTGTCAAGAAGGAGGTCGACTTTTCAGCTTGGTACCAGAGCGTGAGTGCTACCGAATAAGAGCGTGTTGCATGCCTGATCTCGCGATAGGTCTTGTTGAAGGCAGACATGTTGGAGTATTACAGCGTTAGTGGATGTTATATCCTTAGGCCGTGGTCCTATAGCATCTGGGAGGAAATTCAAGGTATGTTCGATCAGCGACTACCTTTTACGATGATGTACCCATGTATTATTAGATTGGTTCAACAAGAAAATCAAAGCCATGGGCGTGCAGAACGCGTCATTCCCCATGTTCGTGTCCTCCAAAGTACTCGAGCGGGAGAAGGACCACGTCGAGGGTTTCTCCCCAGAGGTCGCATGGGTCACACGAGCGTGAGTGACCCATAAAAGCATGGCGTTCGGCAGTCATGATTAATGATGCATCAGCGGATCTTCCGACCTGGAGGAACCCATCGCCATCCGTCCAACTTCTGAGACTGTCATGTACCCCTGTGCGTTCGCTATACGTCTCTCCAACATGCTCTCCTGACAGAGCTTAGACTATTCCAAGTGGGTCAAGAGCCATAGAGATTTGCCTTTGAAGCTTAACCTGTGGAATAACGTTGTGCGGTGGGAATTCAAGCATCCCCGTGCGTAACAGCAGCTATCATCGCGCTGAAGGAGCACTCAATGCTGACCCATTCACAGAGCCATTCCTCCGAACCCGTGAATATCTGTGGCAAGAGGGTCACACAGCCCACCTGACCAAAGCGGAAGCTGACAAGGAAGTTCTCGAAATTCTTGAGCTCTACCGACGTGTGTATGAGGAGCTACTCGCTGTTCCTATGATCAAAGGCGTGAAGTCCGAGAAGGAAAAGTTCGCTGGCGCACTGTATACCACTACCGTCGAGGGCTTCATCCCAGCTAGCGGCCGCGGTATCCAGGCAGGCACCTCGCATTGTCTTGGCCAAAACTTCTCGAAGCCAGAGATGTTCAACATCGTCGTCGAAGATCCCAACGATCCCACTGGCCAAGGCAAGACTTACGCGTGGCAAAACTCGTGGGGTCTTTCTACGCGTACCATTGGAGTCATGGTCATGGTACACGGTGACAACCAAGGACTGGTTCTCCCTCCTCGCGTTGCTTTGGTGCAGGTTGTTGTCGTTCCATGTGGCATCACAGCCAAGTCGGGTGACGAAGACAGGAACAAGATCAACGACGCATGTGACGAACTTGCCAAGACCCTTGTTGACATTGGTGTCCGAGCAAAGGCCGATCTCAGAGAAGGCTACACTCCTGGTTACAAGTTCAACGACTGGGAACAAAAGGTTTCATTCCCCGTTTTGGTACCGAATGCTGAGACGTAATCTATTTCTCATAGGGTGTACCGCTCCGTCTTGAGATTGGACCAAATGACCTCGCGAAACAGCAAACACTGTCAGTCCGTCGTGACATTGGTGCGAAAGCCCCGATCGCGCTTGCAGATATAAAGACGACAATCCCTCAACTCCTTGACACCATCCACAATGACATGTACGCAAAAGCTCTTGAAGAGTACAACGCACACTTGAAGGAAGTCACGAACTGGGAAGACTTTGTGCCAGCGCTGGACAACAAATGTGTTGCTGTCATTCCCTGGTGTGAGCGGGAAGCGTGTGAGGATGACATCAAGGAACGAAGCGGCCGATCGTAAGTGTTCTCTCAGCGATTTTCCTACGACCAGATCGGTCATTGCATGGCGTCCGCTTGGGGTGTTACATCTTGGGAACGCACGAAATGCTAACCGTTGCTCTCCTGCACAGTGCGGAACCCCAGGACGAACGCGCGCCATCTGCAGGAGCCAAGTCTCTCGCGATTCCATTTGACCAAGCTCGTTGGACCCCGATCGAGCCTGGCAAGACCAAGTGCGTTGGATGTGGTCAGGACGCGAAACGTTGGACCATGTTTGGAAGATCATACTAGAGCAATGAGAGGTGGTATCATATAAATCGGTCGCTAACACGTGGATAAGTCGCTGTAATGATAGTATGCTAGAGAAGAGCATACCCCGGAACGTTCCGACGCTTTTGGTTGCTTTTTCCATCAAAACATTTTTGCGGAAAGTGCGTTAGCTTCGGATATTGCCGATCGGGTGGGACCCCAAACGCAAGCCTGTTTGCTTGTGTCAAGGTGCTAGAATTTGTGCAAAAGGGTGGGGACTGTTGCAGACACCTGGCAGTTTGTCAAGATAGATGGTGTTTTGGCAGTGAACTGCAACTTAAATAAATGACATATCTGCTTGGGTGTGGGAGTAAGTGTGAGGGTTGACAGTACTGAGTAGATGACACTGAAATTGTTGTAGAAGCTGAGTGTCTTTGTATATGAGCATTTTCTTGATTCCAAGAAGGCCATAGATATCTTTGACAGAGTATCTGTTTTGAAAAAGAGCAGGAATATGGGATTTCGTGTCGTTGAACTGCGGCGAGCCTCACCACTCAGACGAATCCGGGGTCCCACCTTCGGCAGTATCCGAGGCGATCGCGTTTTCCGCAACATTTTGTCGAGTTCAAGTTGAGCCTCACAGGTTTCAGCTTGCATTTACATCCTGGAGGATCCCTAAAGTGACATTAGAGATTTACAATTGCTCGCCCCACCTGCACACCGATTTTCTTGCGGTGAGTGCCCATCATCACGGCGTCTTCATCACCAATAGAAAGAAGTGTCTGATGAAATCCGCTATCTTGAATCCGCTATCTTGAATCCCATGGTCCATCCTCTGGCCCGTTCCGCCGCTCATGGAGCCTTCCGTCCTTTTCTCTTTGTGTCCGGTCCTTCCGTCAACTCCATTTGAGTAAGTTCATGATGGTGGAACAAAAGGCTACGGGTCCGCTGTCATCCAGTTATGTACTCTCCAGCTCGAACTGGGAGGTGAATGTGTGTCATCGTTGCCTATTTTTATCCCTCTCGTGCTATCTAGGACCGACCGTTGCAGGATCCCGTCTGAAATTATCTCAGCGTAGGTCAGGGGACCGCGCTGAGGTTTGAACTTGCTCAGGTGCGCTAGTCCTCACGAGCGAGTTCATGCAGCCGAGGCTCCGGACGTAAAAAAAAATTGTATCCAAGTATCGAAACGAAACGAAGGGTCTAGTCAACGAGACGGAATCGGGTGGTAGATAATCAGTTTATGGGAGAACCGGGTCACTGCATATCGGTTGTGGAGTAATTACTCACTCTGACTTCGTCGGGCAACGTCGGCACTGAATTGTACTGCTACCAGCCACTCCTACCCGTGCACACCCGTACACCGTTTGGACGAATTCAACACCCCACCCCGTGTGCAACCGACGACTTGACCTGGTTTACGCGATCTGTCGGAACAGAGACTCACCTAATGACTAGCTTCCCCGCTTATCTCCCATTTGGCCCTTCAATATCAATATTCAATGCCGTGTCGCGGCAGCTAAGTTAGTGATATAAAAATTAAGCCTTCTAATGTCAGATACTCAAGTGCACCTCTTCCCACTTTCCGTGGTCACTAGTATCACCATGCCTGGCGTGAGTTCCATTCATGTTGTATGCGGTGGGATCTGTGTTTGCTAACGTCGATATAGTATAGCGCACGTATCGCAGGAAACCCCGTACGTTCTGCACAATACTAGATGCCTGTCCTGACGATCTCTTCGACCAGTACGCCGTAGGTTCCTTTGCATGCATCGGCGGTGGTCTTTTTGGTTTGGACATCGCGTCCATGGCAAGCGTGTTGAGTGTCAGTGTTTCCGTCAATGAACCTTGATTCGTTTCTTAACAAGCATGCAGAATAATGCTTATCTCCGTGTATTCAACAATGTAAGTCGATGTTGGTTCTGTATCCGTGCAAATAATGACATGAAATCAGCCTGGCTCCAACGCTCAAGGTGCTATTGTCGCGGCCATGCCTGGCGGTTCCTTGTTTGGCGCTCTTGCAGTGACCTCGCTTGCTGATCGAATTGGCCGCAAAAACACCATCATCCTTGCTAGTGTTATCTGGGTTATTGGTGGAGCTTTGCAATGTGCCTCTTTCGTGCGTGCTTGCTCTTCCGATATCGAGGCGAATCCAATTGCTCGTACCTTGTTCACCTTTTCAGAACCGTGGTATGCTAGTAGTAGGTCGTGTCATTGCCGGGGTTTCTGTCGGTCTCTCGTCCAGTGTCGTACCCATTTATCAATCCGAGATCACTGCTCCCTCGATCCGTGGTCGGCTTGTTTCCATGCAGCAATGGTCGATCACCTGGGGTATCATGCTGCAATACTTTGTTCAGTTTGGGTGTTCGTATATCAACGGCACCGCGTCATTCCGCATTCCATGGGGTCTTCAGGTTATACCCGCAATAATCCTTGGTATTGGGATGTTGTGGTTCCCTGAGTCTCCCCGTTGGCTTGTCGACCACGATCGGTAGGTTATCTACAGCCTTCTTGCTTGTCCCTACACTCCGTATTTATGATTCACCATAGCGAGGAAGAGGCTCTCCAAATTCTTGCTGACCTTCACGGAAACGGAAACATGAATGATGAACTTGTCGTATTGGAGTTTGAGGAAATCAAGGAGCAAGTCACTTTTGAACGAACTGAAGGCGCTAAATCGTATGCGGACCTGTTCAAGCCTGGTATTCTACGCCGTGTCAGCCTTGGTTGTTCACTCCAGATGTGGTCTCAGCTGTCTGGCATGAACGTCATGATGTATTACATCGTGTACGTGTTCGAAGGAGCTGGTCTGACTGGTCGCCGCGGTAACCTCATGGCCGACTCCGTCCAATACGTCCTCAACGTTGTCTTCACTGTTCCCGCCATCATCTATATTGACCGATGGGGTCGCCGTCCTCTATTGATCATCGGTTCTACATTCATGGGCTTCTTCCTTTGCCTTGTTGGTGGTCTCCAAGGTGGATATGGAGAATGGGGGACCGTCAATGGCTCTACAGTCTGGGTCATCACGAACCACCCGGCGGTAACCAAAGCCATCATCGTCTGTTCCTACCTTTGCGTCTGCTCTTTTGCCATCACCATCGGACCTGTCTCGTGGACATTCCCCGCAGAGATCTTCCCCATGAGGGTGCGCGCCAAGGCGGTCTCGCTCGCCACCGCGACCAACTGGCTCTTCAACTTTGCGCTCGCCTGGGCCGTCCCGTCAAGCCTGTCCAACATCGGGTGGAAGACGTACTTTGTGTTTGCCACGTTCAACTTTGTCGCTGCGATCCACTATACGTGTTGTTTCCCCGAGACCGCGCAGCGGACGCTCGAGGAGATTGAGGATGTCTTTGCGCAAGGGCATGCCTTTAGTGCCTGGGCTATCTCACGCGAGGTTGGGAAGAGGAACTTGGAGGATATCATTGCGCGGAAGGGGGTTGATGAGAGACATGAATGTCTGGAAAAGTCATGAAAGACTGGAAAGGCTATTTTCGATTGTATAGATTGGTGATGTCGTCGTTCGTAACATCGATGATGTTCTTTCGTTTTTCGTTCACGTATTATATTCGTATGTACTTTTTTTCCCCATTTATAGATGGAAGCTACGAGAAATGAGAATTTTTGATATGGTGATGTTCTTTATAATGGTCATTGCAATAGCATCAATCCAAACCATTTCGACTCTTGTTTCCAAACGTCAGAGAACGTTCCCTTACGTTGCTTCTAAACGGACGATGCAGGCTTTCCTTTTCTAGATGTTTACCAAAGGCTTTAGATCCAAACAACACCTCGTTGCCACTTGTTTTGGCTTACGGACCCACTTACCTCTGACCACCGGAATCCTCAAGTACTGACGCTCAAAACACAAACCACTTCGTCTTCGAAAGACGTCCTTGGGACATACAGCTGGGTATTTGACATGAGTGATGCACCAGCGACTGTTGCTCCAGATCCATCTACATCTAGCCCTTCCGAGTGGCACACCATACGTCCATGGACACCCCACCTCACGCTTGCAGTACGGGAAATAACATCCGTTTCCGCTACCTTCATCCTATCGTCATCTCTCGATGCTCGACATACCACAGACGATGAGCCAGAGGGAGAGCTCGCCGGTGACACTTCAAACGACACCGATAACGATACCATCTTGGATTCACGCGGAATTATTTCGGATGCCATGTCTCACGGACTCTCCGTAGATGTGAACGGCTCAAACTGGCAACGCGTCATCCTTCGCATGAACGATCACGCTGACGAAGCCATCATCGTCATCTACGGCTTACACCCAGGGAGACAGTACGACATTGATCTTGCGCTCGTCAGTGGAGGGACGATGCGAAAGCAGGTCACTACTGAAGGTGCGTGTACACGTGTCTTGCGCATGGTGTACGCCGTTCGCTCAGCGTACGATGTAGACGCTGAAAGCACGATCCTGGATAACGAGCCAAGTGATGACCTTGACGCGATTGCGACGCCAGAGACGCTGTCTGCGTCGACGGGCAACGTCAACGACTGTTCCCCGTCCGTCCCATCGACTTGTCTAACACCCACCCCAGAAGAACGCCTACGAACGCTGTCGCATCAGTTGAGCACCCTGCATGCCGAGCAGGCTTCGCTGCAATCAGCTCTCAAGACTTTGAGGCGCGACGCGCACAAAACGACAACGAGCTTGCGCGGCGAGATCGACGTGCTCAAACGAGCATCGGAAAAAGCTGGCATTGCAGAGTATAAAGCGCGCCAACGCGTCCGTGCTCTCGAAGATGCCGTACGACGTGCGAATGAAGGTCGGGAAGAGCGCGAGCAGCTAACAGCAGCCGACGAACAAGAGTTGCCAGGACTGACGGAAAGGCAATCGGAAGCCGAAAATGTGTTAAGGGCGACGAAGAGGGAGGCTGATGCGGTCAGAACAGAACGAGAGAAACGAGAAGAGGAGGGGAGGAAAAGTAAGGAGAACATGAAGGGAGAGTGTGCGACGTTGAACCAGAAGATAGAACGACTGACGGTGAAGAAGGAGAGATTGGAGAGCTCTGTAATCCCAGATCTCGAGGTCCAAGTTGCGGAGATCCAACGGGAAATCGAACTCGTGGAACGGGGAGGTTTCCAGAATGGCAACGTATGGGACAGCTTATATGGAGATTCTTCGAGGACAGACTCGCAGTGGCGACGCCTGTCGCATCCCGGTACTACGACTGGACGTCCACTTGCACAGAGAGCCTCTCAAGCACCAATATCACCTCCACACTTTTCTCGCCACCAACCCCGGTCACAGTCTGTCTATCGAACAAGCCTCGACGGTGCTTCAGGACTGTCACATCCTCCGGGCCTAGTAGCTCATCCTTCGGGGCACTTACACTCGTCTTCCTCATCCATTTCCTATTCCGGGTCTTCGGGATTTATCCCGACGACGCCGGCATTATCACACTCCACCAACACCATCTTCTCCACTCAGTCCCCGTCTTCTTCACTGTCGCGTTCAACAAGTTCCGTTGGTTCATCGACGCTATCTAGCAAAGCACCCCCTTTTGAACCAACGCGTAATTTGCGCGTGTCGCTTTCATCGCCTAGCGCCTCTGGTGCATTTCCCTCGGGTGGGCTCCTTTCGATGAGCAGTCAAGGGTCGTTCTCACCATCCACGGCCACGTTTCCGTCTACTGGATCAAGCTCGGCTTTCTCCCTGCCGGCGTCTTACTCGTCGACTCAGAAGCTTTCACAGAACTCGCACAAAACGCATGACACGGATCTTGACGATAGCTAAGTGAGATTAGGATGGCCGTCCGCATCTAGTAGGGGGTCAGCGGGAGAAGATATCAAATGATTAACATACAATTGCTCTATCGCGACAAAATAGTATCGTGGAACAGAATAATAATGCCAGTGTAGTGTACTTTTTCTGAATCATCCCAACAAAGATGGTGATATGAGTTATACCAAACCCAGCGGGATGAAAGTGACACGACGAGATCACTGTGGGTGATGCATCGCTGGCTGACAGTATAGTGGCAGCAGCAACTCCAATATTTTCAGGGAGGATATCATAGAAACCTACTCTGTCTTGAATGGGATGGATGAATTTTCGCTCCGGCGATATTTACGACTCGAGCACAGCTACCATGGAGTAAGATCGATACTCCCTGGAAGGGAGTGCAAACCTCGTTGGATCAGATGATTTCAACATCACAACCTCAGGCGAATCGAATAGGTTTATTACACGTAAATCTTGTAGGTATCTGATTGAGCCTCCTTTGCGTGTGTCGAGTTGTGCAGCGTACGTGAGAGATGGATCAAGCCATACACCACAGGCTTGAATCACAAAAACATACTCTCAATATGGGAAGCGATCCCGCATTCCAACGTCAAGACGTTTTCGAGGATGGAAAACCAAACGTGGCCAGCCTGAGGGTGTTCCAGAGGTTTTCAGGATGGTCAAGCTGTGAATAGGATTTGTCAACATGCAAGTGGAAGAATCAGGGGGTGAAGAACACACTTTATGCAGTGATCCTGCCACCACCCGATGTCCCTTTGTATTCATTCCAAGAGACTGTGGAAGGATGAGGACAAGTTGGATTCGCAATGCATGCGGCTCTGTTGTGAGCTGGAACAGTTCCTCATTTTTTCGCACTGAAGTGGAGTCAAGGAAACCAGTATACACCTGTGCCTATCCCGAAGCAAGGCCTTGAAGCTGTGATTTGATACCATCACCAATGGTCACGTCTTGGAGGAGACGACATACATCCCTCTTGACGGCACACCCGTCCATGCTGATACCGTGATAGTCAGAAGGACTCCTAGGGGAAAACGGACATACATAGACCAATGAGATACACGACGTACCGCCTCCTGGTTCTCTCCGCATCGTAGTATATCGGTTGCGATACCGTCTGAGATGGTGCTTCACGGAGAAAGTATCCGAGCACTCGAGCGAACATTTGAAGCTCTGCATCCTCACGACGGGCAGCTGCCTGCTCCAAGGCTACAGCAGCACCATAAGCCCGAGTGAGTCGAGGATCGTGCCTTAGAATCTCTGGACTGGGCTCGATGGGTAATGGCAACCAAAGCCGTGGCACCTTCCTAACCCGCTGGAGTTCTGCTTGACGAACCGTTGAGTGTTGCTCTCCGTCGTATAATGGCTTGAGTTTGCAATAAAATTAAGAGGGCGTCGCAACTGCATCAGTATACACAACTTGGACATGATCATTACAGTCCCTCACGTCGTCCTATCAGCACCAGCACCAGCTGTCTGACCAGTAACCATCTTTTCAAGCTGGTCCACCAGATCGTTCATGACATCACCGCTGCCTCTACCCAACTTCTCCGACACCTGCCCCGGGCCAGTCGTCGGTAGTGGTTGTGTCTGGCTCTCGGCCGCCAATGTGGTGGCGCCACCACTACTCGTGCGCACGGGGACGGGCTCGAGCGGTGTCTCGGCGTTGCCGTCAAACCCAGGAGCAACCCGTCTGAGCGCCTCCCGCCGTCGTTGCTCTTTTTTTTCTTCGCGCGCGCGCAGGAGTCCTTGGCGGCGTGCTGCGTAGGTGGCGAGCGTGCTTTGCCGTGAGGATTCGAGGGAGAGGGTGTGTGGTTCGAGTACGAATGGGTAGACGAACTGGAAAGGGGATGCATGTGTATTCATAGGGTAATTCTGGGAACTCACGTAGGGTGTCACGCTGTCTGGAAGAGGGTGGATATCTGGAGGCAGTTGGACCTAGAAGATGAGATCGATGGGTGATGTGGTACTTTGACTGAGGATGACGCACTGGCGGGGGTACCCTCACGGCGGGTGACTTTATGAATGGGACGCGAGCAGCGGCAGCGTATTGAGATTGCGTTGCTACAAGGTGCACCTTTCAGACAAGACATTGACGAACCTTGCGACGACTTACACTGATCTACCATCATCACTGTGATTGCAAAAGCTATGAACTCATTTGTCTGAAAACATTTTTACTACCACTACGCATCCCCTTTCTACGTTGCTTTCGACCACTCCGCTCGCTCTCACTCATCCCGCCTTTCGGCTCTTCCACACCCCGCTCCATACCCGCCCCAAACACTTCGACACCCTTACGAACCTCTTTCTTCTTCCGTGCGACCGCTGAATTTGAGTCGTCATCACCAGTACCAGAGGGAATAAATGACATCTCCATCCCGCCGTCTGCGCTAAACCGCACAGTCGAAGTAGGTTCTGCAGACGACTTTGACTGCTGTCGAGAAACGAGACGCTGTCCGAATGGGGCGTCCTTGTCGTTCGTCTTGCCAGCTGGCGCGTTCGCTTGAGCAACCAGTGGCGCAAAACGAACTTTGCTCGACTGTCTATTAGCTTCGCGTGCCCGGGAGTAGGCTTGCTGAAGACGCGCGTTTTGCTGCCCTGGTCTGGACCGGGGATCATGTTTGTTCAGCTCTACATTGGATGGTGTCAGTCCTCGGGAATGAAAGTGGCCCTCTATACTCACCTCCAGCATCGGAGCTGTCCTCACTCTCGCTGCCATCCTCACTGCTCTCATCACCGCTGCTACCCAAGCCGTCCGACGACTTTTTATCACTTTCATCATCTTCATCCTCCACAGCTGTCTTCCTCCGGGATGAATTGGCATTCTTCATTGCAAAGGCAGAGGGATTAAGCAGAGCATACTCCCTGCTCGTCTCGTTCACCGCAAAGTCAGGGTTTTCAAACAGTTGTTTGAACCGAGGATCGTTAAGAAGTGTGAGCTGCTCTTCACCGACCACTTCCTCGTCCACAGACATGGCATCATCATCATCTGCAACGTCCGTCTCACCCTCCTTCGTAGCCTTCTTGGCCTTTCTCGCCCTTTTCGTCTCTTCTCTCCTCCGCTCCCGCTCTGCATCTCGTGCAATCCTTTCTGCGAGGGCCTTGTTGACTTTGACAGATGCCGCAGCGCCGTTCTTGCGCGTACGTATGCGAGTATCTGCCAATTTTTCAAGGCGTTCTTTGACAAGTTTCTCACGGTGCTCTGCATACGCGAAGGGATCGGCGATAACGCGCGCAGTGTCATACAGCTTGAGAGACACGAAGTAACCGTGCATGTACGGTTTGAGCGCAGGAGTACCAATGAGGTGATCCAACCCAAGGCTGCATACAATCAACGTGATGTATATATAAGCGACAAGACAGGACAACGTACGTCCGTAACTCGTTCCTCTCAATAAATTTGAAGTCTTCATACACGTTTCGCACACTTTGGCCTTCCATTTCTTCCGTGATGTTTTCGAGGAAGCTTGCCCAACGAGGCGCCGGACCAAGCTGAGGAATATAATACGACGCCATCTTGATGCCTTCGTTAGCAGTGAGGAGTAACCCGCTCCCCGGTATGTGATGAATATCATTGAGGTCGGTGGCCGGAGTAATGGATACGAAATTCGACGAGGGCTGGAAAAGTACATGAGCGTATAGCACGGCACAAAAGGGTACCTCCGTACCGTATTCCGGTCCCAAATTTTGACAACCTTTTTATCCGCACTAAGAACCATCCCGTCGCCCGCCATGCGGCTGCCACCATCAAGCCAAGCAACCCTTTTCAGTGGTAAACCATATCCCTGGTCTTTGAACGCGAACGGCCGCGGCGAACGTATATCATACAAAAGCGTGTGCCCCGTAGACGTACCAATCGCATACGAGAGTCCGTCAGACCTCGCTGCAATCGCCGTCACCGCCAACGCGTCCGACGACGATTGATCGTCGACACCCGGAAGCGTCACCTTGGCCCGTCCCGTACTGCGAGCGATACGACCCTTGGGTAGATTGAGAACACCGACGACGGAACGTGAACGAAGGTCCCAGAAGTGCACGCTCGCATGCCCGTCGATGCCAAAAGCCAATAGCTGGTGCGCCGGATTGATATCTATGCAGTTGATCCCGAGGATCGGGTCGTCCTCTGGCGCATTGAGCACGAGCGGATTCATGAACTGCCCCTGCTCGAGGTTGAGACGGTATATCTCATTTCCAGAGGCAGACACGAGAGCGTCGCAGGATGGGTAGTGGTATGCGATCGAACGACCGAAACGCGGGATGCGCGTTCGGTAATGGAAACCGCTCTGCGTGTGTAGTTCGACCGTGCGGTCGTTTTGGAGGTGGATCGTCTTCGTCCAGTCGTCTGACAGTATCTGTCATGTCTGATTGAGCGAGCCGTGTCCTTGCGACGGTTTTCTAGAACTGAAAAAAAAAGGACGGAGACTCACTTACAATGAAGTCGACGTTTTCAGCATCGCCATGCCGCTCAAATTTGAGGGTGAGTTCGTCCAGATCCCAGACTCGCATCTGGGGCTTATATGTCCCCGTTGCGATTGCATGGTGTCCGTCTCGTGTGGTTTTGATTTTGTTGCTTGCCTCTGGGAACTCGAACCCCTGGATGAGTTCTATCTGACCCTCGACATGCTCTCGGAGAGCCCGCTTTCCCTTTGCTTTCGATGTCCTAGTTTTTGTAAGCCAGTCAGGTATCGACGAGGACGATCCCGGGACGGCACCGTTGACCGTGTAGACCTTGACATCACTCATCTTGACAAAAAGGTGTCGCTTGCAACACCGACCCGAAAAAAATTTCCACGTGACTATGTACAAAGCATGAAAGAGTACAGTATGACTCAATCAATCTCACATATGCATGTTGCCGAGTGTCCAATAAACAAGATCATGCGGATATTCGGTCTACGTACTCGAGGTCAAATGTAGAGAGCGCAGTTTACCTTGCCCCTGCAGCACATCGTCCGCATAACAGACTCATACATGACTCCTCAATACGTCTTCTTCTTCTCATCCACGGACAGACCACCTGGGAAGAAAAAAGTTAATGACAAGGAAAGGGAATTGCAGGAGAGGTCGCCTACCTGGTCCAATGTTGACAAGAAGGATAAGACCACCGACGATCGCTGTGGGAAACGGTAAGCAAGCAGAATTTTTGTAACCCCGATGGGACCTACAGAGCGTCTGGAAGAAATCATATCTAAAGGATACACATAAGTGACACGAACTAGAAGTCGACCAGCTACTCACTTGAGGAAGTCGCGCTGAGGATGTGCGCCGTGTACGCTCCACCAATTGTTGGCAAAGACGTTGAAAACGCTCAACACGATGACCAAGAAGGTGGCAGACCACTTGGCTTTGAAGCCAACAGCGACCATGATGCACGCAGCAAGGCCGAAAAGAGAGACAACCACACGACCTATGCTCCATTTCCCCTGAAGCATGAACCCGAGGAACAAGAATATGAGCAAGACGCGTCCGGCAAGGAGGAAACTAGAACAAAAATCAGAGGGATCAAACAAAGTTTTAAACCGTTACAGACTATTTCTTGCGATCCGTCTCGCTTATCGAGGGTAGACCGGCAAAGTTTTTCTTTTTTGAGATGAGTGTGTCACTGAACACCATGACGAGGCCGCCAATCACGCTAAGGTTTCGGAGGAAAAAGTTCAAGTCAAAGATGAGGCCATAACCGAAGCCTTGCGAGATGACAACCAGGAAGAGACCAATGACCGCGTATTCTGAGAAACGTTTCGTTATGACGGCTGAGGATGCTGCCAACATGACCTATGTTTGTCACGGTTGATTCACGGGGAGCGATGAAAAATAGGGGGAAAAGAGCACGTACAATGACGTTCAAAAGCAGGAAAAAATGGGATAGACCCCAGTAGAAGTGCCTGTGGCTATTGAGGGGGGGGGGGTTAGAGACGTGGTGGAGAAGGGAAGCGAGAAACAGACGTTTGCAGGTACCAGAGCTGGTCAGACCATTGTGTGATAATTCGGAGCGCGTCCTCGTAGAACGTGACGACAATAAGAGAGCGACCTATTGCGGGGAGGTGGGGCCGGAGGGGCTGTGAGTAGATCTCGATGGCATCCTCGACTTGCTTTCCCAAAACCCTCAGCTTCTCGAGTGGGTCGTCTGGATTCGCAGCTCTGTAACCTGAAGAGTGGCGCGAATTAGAGAAGCCGTGTGGGTCAGCATTGTAGCTCGCTGCGACTGGGCGGCCAATGTTGATGCGGGAGGTCATGATGGTTGTTGGTGGTCAGACGTCAAAGGCTGACACCAAACACGACGTGGCACTCTCGGGCGTGGGAAATGATCAAAGCGTCACATGACCTTCGACGTCGAGCGCGACGAGCCTGGACGAAACTTTGACATTATGGCCTCCGACGCCGACACCAGAGACTACCTGTAGTCAGTCATAACGCATACCCGGCTAGCTCGTATCTCACATTTGACATAGTGCCGTGCTCAATTTGCCCAATACCGCTTCCCAGAATGAAATAAGAGAGCGCTACAGAGCCTTGTCGGTCATATTTCACCCCGACAAGCAGCACGACGAACGCACCAGGGACACGGCCGCCTCTAAATTTCTCGACATCCAAAAGGCTTACGAAGGTGAGATTTACCGTCGCTCTCCGGTCTTCATGGACGCCGTTCCATCCTGACATGTTGCACCCGTATCCCCTCCCCTGCCTGTCGTGTAAATTAGTTCTGTCAGATCCATTTCTTCGGTGCGTTACCATAGCCCCCTCTTCCCTCCGCGCAGCTCATATCTCACTTCAACAGACAAATTTATGATCGCCTGGGTAAGCCCTGACCGCGGTCCGCCGTCCGTCCCAGGTCTTATAAGTCCCCTTGTTCCTCAATGCACAGGGCCACAAGGTCTGAAATGGAAATGGCCCGCGGAGCTGCGATCGAAAGATAACGAAGAAGTACGCTCTCGATACTGATACCCCAAACCAGGTTGCTCAATCAGCGGAAAATCAGATTAAGGCCGCACTTGATGAATGGGAATTTGATCGCCGCCATGACGCTGTGGAACAGCTTCTCCAGCCTAGAGGCTCAGTTACCTGTTCAATCAACGCCTCCTCTCTATTCGCGAGCGGCGATGATTCTGCACAGAATTCTCAAACCGTTCTCAACCGCATACGTGGTATTGGCCTTGCCACTTTCGGAGTTCGCCAGAACGTTACGGTCAGATCTCACCCGTCGTTACCCAATCTGATTGATCTGATAAACAATGTTTCCATCCCATCCTGTAGAAGCGCCTAGGACCTAAAACCACTGTTGCCCTCACGGGTCATTCTCAGACTGGCCTACGGAATATTACACGCACCCTAACGGGAACTCTACAGCACCAGTTTACCCCGCGATTCGCACTAGAGGTAAGCTTCACACGCTCGCGACACCCTTGCGCTCAATACCCAATGAACCGCAAATAACGTTCGTCGTAGTTGACAGCGGGATTTCTGAAGCCTTACGTCGTTGCCGCAGCAACGACGTACAACGACAACGACAATGCCGTTGTGCTACGAACGGGTTTTGTTCCTACTTTGTGGCTTACTTTACCCCCTTTCCTAACTTTATCCGTCGGTCGCCGATTGTTCCGTCACTCCCCAACCCAAGGGTCAGCGACTTGGACGTTCTCGCCAGGGTCGCCTACTAGTCGCCTTGAGCTGCACGTGCACTCGTCAAAGCCGTTTGACCTAACGTCACCAGAAGAATACACGCCGGCCCCAGATGCCGACGAACCCATGTTTGACAACGGACCTGGGTCGATTACTGGCTTTGGCGCAGGTGTTGGGTCTTGGTCGTATGGCCTGGTTCTTCATGGTCTAGAATCCTGCTTCACAGTAAATTATTCCGTTTTCCTCCACGAACTTGCCCTTCGCCTGAAGGCAGGCGTGGAAATTGGTTTTCCAGGGGCGGCATATTCAATCTCGGCAAAGTGGAGTGGCAAGAGGACTGCCTTTTCTACGACTGCTGGAGTAGGTAACTGGGGGGTGTTCGTGAGACTTGAGTAAGCGAATTAATGCTTCATCAGCGTACGTTCACCCAATGTGCCGTCAGATTATCGTACCTTCGACAGAAATGGGCGCTGCCGATCGTTCTCTCACCAGAGAACAATGAAACCCTGGCATTGTATTCTATCATAATACCTTCCACGGCATTGGCCCTTGGATACCATTTCATACTCAAACCTCGCCGTCGTGCACAGCGTGCCACGTACGTGGGTGCTTCTTGAATTTTGGGGTGTTACTGAATGGAGATCCAGGTACTTTGATACTGCCCGGAGAGCACTGAAAGAGGAGAGGTCGGCGGTAATGAGGGAGAGTGAGAATACCGGTCTCCTTTTACGAGAACCTGCAAGAAGACATATGGATGCTGAAAGAGCGATAGGAGGTGATATTCACGGCAAACGGTAAATTTCCCCATATTCTTACACACCCCCGTTAGGACTGGTCATCTTGGAGGCCACTTATGGACCGACGGCTGTGGACGAGGATACGGCGGGCCTTCATGTAGACGTGACGATACCTCTTCAAGCACTAGTACACAAGAGTCAGCTATACGTGTCAAACAAAGTACCCAAGGTGATTGTTGGCAACGCACTGGATTATTCATAGGACGCTTATTGTTCATTCCCAGTCGGGTATACAGGGGTTCTGCGATCCGGCGCCCGAGACTCCTAAATCGTTACGGGTGCGGTACGTATTCCGCGACCAGATGCACTATGCCGAAATTCCAGACCTGATGCCCATTGTACTCCCATTGCGAGGTAAGATCCGTCCGCTTTCTTGTCAATCATAATGACCCTTTTTTGCACAAAGACCATTTGGTCGTGTAAGACAACGCAACCGGTCCAAAATCCGATGACCGCCTATCTGGCGCAACTTGAACACTTCTAATCCAGCTCTGTCGGCATTTAGTACTTACTTGTAGTTTGGATGCTCACCTCCATCAGACACTGCACAGGATCAATTACATTTATATTGTACATACATCGCCCACGTTACATTACGACAGGATAATGGTGCGCAACTTGGCATAGGGATTGTTTGCGTCCCCCGTTTTGTTCACATCAAGGGCGGTTGACGTTGAAACTTTGAGAGCCGGTGGGTTATGAAGAACACGTCGAAGGTGTTTTCCAAGTTGAATGTCCCCGGACTGCACCTGTTCATTCCACGTCAGACGTGTCATGTATGAAGGATGCGCGCACGAGATCTTCATCGGGTACTGGATGGTGAGCTAGGTCCGCAGTGATGTATGGACGTGCGAGGTAAGCATGGGGACATCACGAAGCATGATGCTATTGAGCTCGAGGCAGAAACGTTGTCCAAGTTTGAAAGACCCTGTCACAGGATGGACAGGATGGATTCAGGTCGTTGCTTCAAATCGTGCCATCACGCAGTGTCGGGTCAAAACAACCTGCCGCATCAGTGGATGTGTCCAAGTATGTGGGTTTGCATGGAGATATCCGAAGATGAGAAGTAGCTTCTCAGAGACGGACGAGCCAAAGAGTGGTCGTGTGCATAGACACAAGGTTGCACATCGAGTGCTGGATGGATTGGCGAGCTGAGCGCATTGTTGCCACGGTGCAGTGGAGAGCTTTACAGGACGAGTAATCCCCGTTTCTGTACCCTGAATTTCAGCAGACCCGTTGGCAGTTGATATATACCCGTGCTGGGAGGGGGTAACGCGACTTGTGGGCGATGTTATTGTTGTTTCACAAAGGGCGTGTGACACGCTGACTGGGGATCATTGACCCTTTTTTTGCATAATGATTGCGCCCATGGCAGCATCAGGGTGTGGTGGGAAAAGCGATGAGTTCGGAGGTGGGAAAGCGTATAATTGTTGTGGAACGGATGTGGCTCAAGTGAGTGCTTCAAGACGATGCGGTATGAACTGGCATGGTAGCTTGGCCCGGGAGATGCCGCGGCAGCCCGTAAGTGTGTGCCGGGAGCCGTCATCGCTCGCCACGAGCTCGTACGCCACGGAGTCTCGGACATTGAATTGGGTCGAAAGGATGAAACCTTCGCGGTTGAGCGTGCGCCGGGATAGCGTTGAGAGAGTGGGAGGGGGACAGCCTCGAGAATGCGAGGTTGCGGTTTGGATTCCATGACGGTCACATAATTGGATCTCAGGGGGGGGCCAGTGTAGCCGGAGAATGCCAGCCGAAGAAGGGCGGCACGAGCTCAATTGGAGTACAGATCATCACAGGAAGCGGAAGGCCGCAGGGGTAGAGCACCCCGGTTCCCGGAATCTTGGGCGGGAGAATCCGAAGACACTAAAATAACATGTTCCCAAGAGGGCCGAGATTAGATCTTGCTCGGCTTTGGGATAGTTAAAGGGTCGTTTGGGGGTCGGACAAGGTTGGTCCTAGTCGAGTCGTAAGTAGAGTACACAAGGGTCGAGTTGACGCACGCGAAAAACGTCTAGTGGCGTTTGAACCGCATGTCGGTCTTGCACACCTGCCCCACGGTGGCGGGGTGATCGAGTATCGAGGATGAGAGTTGGGATTGCTTCACGGTGGTGACAGGGCATCGCCTAGTAGGAGAATTAACGTTGGTGTTTGACAAGCTCAAGGTTTGATGAAAGGGTCACTGGCTTGGGCCTTTTGAGATCATTCCTAAACCTTGTCGATTTTTTTGCACAACTCAATCCAAACTTTAAATAATTTCGTGTCTGGTTTACCCCATGTACCGTTCCTAGCAATATATAGCTCGCCTTGTCAACTGCCCCCATTCCCCTTCTCATCCCCACTAATGCAGCATCCCTCCCTCCAAAACGTCCGCATACGCTCCACCAGAGATGCCCTCCAGGTCTTTTATGCCGTCGCACGCACCGCCATACCCCTCATAACACGCCGTCTCGACGCAGAGGAACGCCGCGCCATCGTCCCCGGCAACGTATACGTATGGGAAGAGCGCAGCGCAAACTCAGAAGCAACCGGCCTCGGTATGGAGCGTTGGTCCGTCCCCACTTCCTCTCTCCCCCACACCTTGCTCACCCCTCCCCAGGACCGATGGCATGGGCTGGGGCCCGAGTCGCGTTCGTGACGTGTGTTCCACTGCATTCTCTCCTCGCTCTCCCCCATTTATCCTTTTCTAGGACTTTCTTTTCTACCACCAGAAGGAGTGCGACGTGACGGATGATCCATCCAGCGCCTCCACCCCCTGGGCGCAAATGATTAGGTCAGTCGTTATACCCTTTTCCTCTCTGCCCCTCCCGTGCTTCCCTCTTGGTCCACTTAAACCTAATCCGATCACTTCCGTCACATTAACCCTCTCACATTTACAGCATGTACCCCTCTCCAAGATCCCGCGCAACAAACGAATCAGAACGCCTAATAAAGCAAACCTATAGTGTACGCGTTTCTTTGCCCGATGACCGCCCACGAGGCATATTCAGAAAGTGGCACCTCAGTACGTGTTTCATGGCAATCTCCGTACCCACATGGCCAACCCTCTCCTTCGATAGCCGCTTACTTTAGCCAACAAAGACTTGATCGACTTGACACGATCGATAATGTCAAAGGCGTCGGTGACGTTTCCGTCCCAGACGGTTGGTTCCGCAGTGCCCGCCGAGATGGCAAATCCCGCAAAGACGACGATCTCCCAAAATCCGTCGTGGCAAAACGCATGTCACAAGTCCCAATGGAAGGCATCATCTCCACATCGGACCCTGCCCAGCCTTCTTTCTACCGCTCACAACCACCCGCACCAATTTACACCCAGTTCCCCACGTCTGCCAACGCAGCTCAGTTGGAGCTCTCAGAACCACCCGGTGCACGGAAAACCACCTTCTCTCTGCCGTCATCCGCCGAACACCCCCATTATACCTCAAGTGGCGTTCGCCAAACTACGTACTCTGAACCTAATTTGATCGTTGCCAGGGATCACCTGCGCTTTCGAGATAATGTCACTGGCCACACTTCCGCCGACTGTCCCTCACCCCCCTCCTCTTCGTCATCCATGCCAGCCACGCCGAGTCCAAGGATGTCGATGAATACCGTCCACCTGAGTGAACAGCTAGTGCCCCTCGATTACCTCCAAAACCTCTCTTACCCGAGACGCGACCCCATCGACGAGCAGTTCTTACAGCGTTTCTCCACGCAGACGCTCGCTTCGACCATGCCCAAGGGGACCACTATTCCCGGCCACTCACATTCGCACTCGTTCTCAGGCAGAATGAGATACTAATATCTCTTCCGTGTCATCATTCGACGGACTCATCACATTTCACGACTTGAACTACCTTTTGTGCATTCTAGATTGGACCGTCACGTATATAGATTTGGACTTGCACTCTGGAGTTTTTCTTTTGTTTTCTTTTTTTGGCTCTGTTCGCAGCTTTTGTACGCTATCGCACGCACGCACAGAATGTGAATTTCATCGTGAAACGGTACTTGACAGTCGCACGTGATATGTGTTTCATCGCATGAAATAAACAAGAGGGATCACGCTCGAGGCTGCAGTCCCAGCCTCCCCCTCGCGTCCTTTCGCACAGATCTCCGTTTACACGACTCACCCGCTCTCCACGTAGCGCTCAATCTAAACCCAGACGTGTTTTATCCGGTACGCTTATCAAACTGATCCCCGCATTTCCAAACAAACTCGTAGATATGGACCTGGGACCCGGAATATAAAAATACCTTTGCTCACAAAAGTCGGTGTGAACAGGTACGTTCTCGGCATCCCAAAAGGTGCTGTTTCATCGTGACTTGCACGCAGAATGAACTTCCTTTTGGAGACCTTTCTCTCTGCCTGCAACCCAAAGACGAAGCTCCATCCGCGGACCTCCACAGACAATCATCCCGGCTCTATGTTCAGCGTGGAACATTACGCATCTCGATGTTTGAATGGACAGTGCATGGTTGTCAAATCACGTGTGCTTGCTGCGGGTGTGCAGGTATTGGATATCCTTGGTCATACGTTGTACAACCCTCACGCCGTGGTGGATGCACATGGCGGGTAAGCAACGTTGTCCATTTCCTCATGGAGCGCGGTACATTACGCCTGTCAAACGAATGGGTTTGTGCCAGTCTGATGCTCCTCAGGCTGTCAGGAATCTCCCGGACCCAGACCCTCCTCTCCCGCCCAGGGTGTACTGATATTTCACCGTTCACACGTACAGAACATCCCGTACACCGCGACGTCGATCTAGACACTGAAACGGAGCTAGTTGGTTATGGTGTTATAACTCCCTAACCAGTCACAACGCCAAAGACACCTCATGCGTAGCAATCTAGAGCTCGTTCGCTGGTTCCCGAGGGGATTTTGAAATTCCAACCCTAAAGGAACTAGGCTTACCCCCTGCGACAACGAGCATCAGGGGAGGTGAATCAGAAGCGTTAAGAAGACTGGCTGCATTCTGTGAAGACACGGAGCGTGTCGCTACTTTCTCGAAGCCAAAAGACGGGTCCTGCGGCCTTTGATCCTCCATACACGACCCTTTTGGTACGTGTGCGCTCGAGGAGCCAAGTCCAGACGTATAACAGCCTTGGATCACCGGAAATTACAGTCCCCTTACATGAAGTTCGGTTGTCTTGAGCCACGCGAGTTCCTTTGGCGTGTCAGGGACTGTATATCCAAGTGGAAAGCAGGCGGAGGTTGGAAAAGAAAAAGAAAAAAAAAGCAATCGCATCACTAACCGTGCGTGTTTCTTGCAAATTATCCTCATGCTGCGTTCCCGTCAAGTCATACGTTCTTTTGGTGTCCTAGCGCCTGAGAATTTCGGGGGCCAGCTCCAATTTAGAGAGATGTATTACGCTGCAGAGTGTGCTCAGGGATTATCATTTCGGCCAAATCCGCGGGAACGCTATCTGCAGGTAGAAGCAGGTATACCCTCGTCACTTGCTCGGCCTTTGCACCCGACACTTATCGCTTGCCATTTAGAACGTGTATGATGAGAATGGTTTAAAATTTGTTCCACGACTCCTCGGGGTGACGAGGAGCGACTAGCCGCATGAGTACGTGTGATGGACAAAATTTATCATGACCACGCCTGTCGATTAAATAAATGTTCACGAAAAAATCTTCAGAAAGAAGGAGGGGACTGATTTCCCGTGGATTCACGCAATCAGCATCGTCAACGTCAACTTCGACTGGAATGGTATCATCTCGAGTGGCGGTGCGGACATAATGAAGCATTGCTAATCAGCAATCTCGTCTCTCACCGTGCGTTCCACTTGGAGAGGATGCTCTCAGTTGGCTGCTAGTGCTTCCTTACTCGTGGGCAATGTTACTGCACGTTTCTTGGGAGCGCGGTGCAGAAGTCTTTGACGTTAAGGGAGTGCGATGCTCGGTGACCCAGGGGCTCATCAAGTTTTGTTCACAGAGGGGCTCATCGACTGGGATCCTTGCTCGAATCCCGGAAATTGGATGTGTAAATTGTTTCCATGCTCATTGGCACACTAAAGAGCCCACTTCGTCCCATTAACAGGGGTTGTCGTACTCTGCATTTTTCTCGCAGCACTGAAATTTCCGCGAGCGGTAATTGCTCTTCGGATCTACTAATTTTAGGTCCAGATCGTAAAATTTATGGGGGTGGCCTCCTTTTCCCGAGAAATTTGACAAGTCCGGCATACTCGTACGTAAATATTATCCCGAACTGGCTGGCTTCCCAGAAGGTGAGAGTATGTTCCCAGAGCCAGAGATTTTAAGTATTGAGTTTTGTTTTGGTGAACGCGTGGAATCTCCGACAGCACCGTACCTTGCCCCTCGGAGCGTGCAGCAGAATGCCGACTGCATCATTGGTCGAGACTACCCGTTCCCCATGCTTGACGAGAAGGTGGAAAAAGAACGTTGCATCCGACGGATGAAGGCGGCATACGCGCTAGGCCTATATGGTAACCACCCTTCTGTTCTCAATGGATCCGCGGATGCGATGTTTCATCCTGGACCCACTTCGGACGATCGGATTAGCTGCGGCAAAAAGAAGCTTGGAAAAGGCGCAGGGACGAAGAATGGGGTGACTACCCCGAAAGGAACAAGAGACGGCCAACTTGAAGGGGGGGGACCCAGTGTCAGCATGGGCCTCTTCACATCAATGATGGGGCGCGGGAGGATTCCGGAACATACCGTGGTGAATCTACTGTATCGTATTCTCGATTCGTCTCAAATGGTGGCTGTTTGTGTTTCTAGACGGGGCTCAACGCTCTGGTTTGTATGGTTTGGCCCGTGTTCCCCTTTTCGCCGAGCGCGTGAACCCTAGTAAACACCGCGACGAACGTTCGTGGACTAATGAGACGACGCAGAATGGAATGGCGCCGCGCTGCCGGAGCCCGTCAAGCTCACTTATCCCTCGACAAGTCTGATTTTGGCCTAGTACGAGATTTAGATCTGAGGCCGTGCCTGCGTTCAGCCTCCGTCTACAAACGGAGGTAGCGTGGTAACCAACCACGGAAGAAGTAGGTATTTTCAGCATTCGTTCCTTGGAGCCGAGGGCTTTAGCTCTTTTAGGTACGATATGATTAACTACATACCTTCCAGTCCCAGGTCTAACTCGTGTCGGGATAAGGTGGGAAACCATCACGACGGCCTACGCGTGCGATGGTGAGTGCTAAATACGGCGGTGAAATATAGGGTGTCCCTGACTCTAAAGGAGAGGCTATTACCAGTAAGGTTATGATAATCTTTGCACCTCACACTTGTGCGCACACAACGTAAATCGCAACCATGTTCCAGGGCCAAAGCAGGAGTGATGGTGGAACCCAACGACCGGGCATCAATGTTGCTCTGTGTTGACGGGCGGAGGCTTGGCGACTCGATGAAATCGTGGGTGCCAGGTTGTATTGTGTACGTAGCCCCTGACCAACTAGGTTGGTTTCTTACGAACACTCGAGGGTCCGAGGTATTGTCCTTGGAACCCGGGACCGTGCGCGAGCCACTAAACGGTGACGTTATTGGGGATGACAAAGAGCAGTACAACAGCCGGGCGTCACGGCGTCCCTTCATATTACGATCTCGTGAAGCATTGTATTTTTGTACAAGGGCAGAGGGACGCCGAGAGTGCTGCGGATAAACCGGTGGAACAGAGAGGAGCGCCGGTATGCCTTGTGTCCCAGACTCGGGTCTCCGTATGCGCACTTTGTCAAAGTCGTCGTCCGCAACCTCCAAAGCTTCTACTTCCTTGTCGTCCGACGAACGGGTTATCTATCGCAAATGATGTCATGGTTTACTTGATTTGGGATATACAAGTGGTTATCTATTTATTTATTTACCAAATAAATCTGGATTTTATCTCGGACTGGACCGCCAACGCCGTGCAAAACGACGGAGCAACGAACCTCGTCCAGCATTCTCAAAGACCATGTCCTCAAAACCGCTTCTCCCAAAGACGAATCCACCGCAGTCGCCACCGACGTCGTACGTAGAGCCAAAAAGAGGCGCCAACCGCTCGACCAAGACAGCCGGAAAGCTCAAGGTCCTCCCTGACCAACCGACAACCCCAGGGCCGACGACACCACCCGCCCCTGAGCTTGCTGAGAGCCCAAACATGACCGGCGACGACGATGGCGACGACGAAGAGGAGGAGGAAGTCGAGGAAGACGACGATGAAGGTGCCGAAGGGCGTCTGCGGCAGATATCCCGCATTCCACAGGGCACTGCCAGACGCGACGCGCTTAGGCTGACCAAGAAGAAGGCCAAGTCGCTCCCGCGGGTGACTGCGTATGCCACCGCCCAGTACGTCTGATTCTTGCATCGTTCCCAATTTCTTTTGTCTTTCTTCCTGGACACGTCGAACGAGGCGCATTGACGACGGCGTGTGTGGGACAGCTCGTATCTACTTCCTGAACTCGTCAAGTTTTTCAATGCGAGACGCACTGCGTACCGGACGGATACAAAGATTATCGATGACGTGATTTACACGCCATATGCATACGAGCCGTCGGGCAACATGGACGGCTACGTCCACCCAAAACGGAATAATCAGACGGGGGACCTGCTTGGCGTCCCCGAGTTGAACCCATCAACGACCGAACCAGGTAATAATGCTTTCCTCGCCAAGAAGAAACGGAGCAAGTTTTATGCTGTGCCCAATGAGGCGGAGATATTTGTCTTTGGCTATGGCACCGTCGTAATATGGGGTATGACGGAGCCTCAAGAGAAACGCTTCCTCGCGTCCGTGTGAGTCCGTCTTTTCATTTTCTTGGGTATCCCAGTAACCGTGTTGCTAGACGACGATTCGAGGTAGATAGACTGAGTAAGCTGCGTGGTCTCCGGGACAGGAAGATTTATAAACAAGTTGCCTAGGACCTGACGAGGTCGAGATGGAAGACTTGAATTATTACTATGCAAACTATAGTCGGTATGTGTGCTTTCTCTTCTTTTTCCCTAGCCGGAGATCTAAGCCGTGCAACCCGAAACTCATTTCCCGAAAAGAATATATAACGATGTCATTACTCTCCGGCATGGTTCGGGATACATGTACGTTGGTTCATATCCCCTCTTCTGTTATGCCATGACACCACGGGCCGTAGGACCAAGTTGTCATTATCACACGCACTCTCCCAATCTGTCAAGATATCATTGGTACGTTTTGATGTTACCCCTTGGGGATCCCCGACCAATCGCTTTCATCCAGTTTGAGGAGCTCATATCCTCAAAAATAGAAGAAACAAAGGACATACCTGAAATACTCTCAGAAACAGGGAAGATTGGGATGCCCCACAAGGGTAAGTTTCCCTGCCCTTTGTAATTGCGACACGTATCGCGAACACGTAAAGGATAGAGATCATGCGTAAAACGGGAGAACTCTTCATATTGCGTACAAACATCAACACCGTCGGGTCCGTGTTAGACTCACCGGTACGTTTGCGATTTCCAGCTTGTGTGTGTGCATCGGCTGATTGCTTTTTTATTTTTTCTGGGCGTCTTTTTTCCTAGGAGGTATTTTGGGTATGCATTTTTCTTACGTGTATGCGTTTGTTATCCGCGGACATTAACGAACAGAGGCAGACGTATCCCGATTTGCAGCCCCTGTATGAAGCTGCGAGAAGTTACCTAGAGGTTCCACAACGCATTGATTTGTTGAACACGCGTGTAGAGGTCGGTTAATCAAGCGCTGTCTCGCCTAACGTGTTGTGTGACCATTATTGACGATTGGAGTAAACCATAGGTCCTTCAAGACATGCTTCAACTCCTTAAGGAGTCAGTCTCGAGCAGGCACTCGGAGCGTCTCGAACAGATTGTTATCGTGTTGATCGCCATTGAGATTGGTCAGTTCTTCTTGCCCACTTGTGCACACGGTCGGGTGCTGACTCTGACTCGGATCTAATGTGACAGTCCTCGGCATCGTGACTATCCTCGTAGATCTGATGGCCTCTCGTTGATCCCATGGCACGAACATCGAGCTTTCAGTTGTACTACCATAGTTGTATAGTTCTCCAAGGATCAGGTCGGTTCTGCACACTCATCTTCTACGATACTTTATCTGTCTACGATGTCATTTCCGTTTGGATACAGCTGATGCATGTGCGAGTCGACCATCCATCCTTGCTATCGGCTGAACAAGATTTCCGGCGTGCGATCATGATCGTACCACTGTGCGACTCGATTTTTATTATTATAGCTTGTACTGTTTTCAGCGCAAGATACTGCTAGTCCGCGCCGAGTCTTGGGAAGAAAGTTTGATGATTTCTAATCATCGGGAAATAACCAATATTAGATGCTGCGATTGGACAGGGCCATGTTATAGTTTTTGTGTTGGGAACCAGGACACGGTGCGACCATCGCAACTTGTACCATCACAAACTTTGTTATTCGTGAACCACCCGCCGACGCTTTGGTATCAGGTATTCACGTGCATATCACTTGAACCGCCTGTCATGATGGTGATGTCAGCGCGCCGGTGAGTCCCAAGGCAAAACCCGGTGTGCACATTTCTGGCCAAGTTTCAGATTCCATGGACGTTAGTTTGAAGGGCCGTGCACGTGGCAAACGTCCGTACATCGGGGAAACCAAGACCGTTTCATATCCTCGGGGTCTGAAATCCTGTCCCTCGATGCTGGTTTTGGAGAGAGCGGTAACGCGTCAACGGGCCCCGGTGCGATCGCATTCACACGTACTCGCCCAGACTTTTTTTTGGTCCCTTGGGTGCCAACGGCTTTGTAAGGATTTGAGTGAAAAAAGATAAGATGGTACCGTTGGACCGGTGGTGGAATCATCGACTGAGATCAAGTGTCGGGCGCAATCATGGGCGCGGTCCAACGCGCAACTTGATGGGCCTTGAAGCTTGAGGATCCGGCATACGCCGTGACGGAGGTCGATATCTGATGCTCAAACCACGCGTTCATGTGTGGAATGGCAAGCTCACCTGGATGACGTTGGATTCCAAGGATACCGCGAACCTCGTCAAAACGATCACAGATACCCGGTCCGTGCGCCGCACCTTGATATCGCTGATACTCGCACTGGCTTCGTTTCGCGGCGCGCATCGATTATAGACGAGTACGTTCACATGGGTAAACATAAACTGTTTTTCCATGTGTGACTCGACGAGCTGCTGGACGTCAGGTTGACGTCCGAACGGCCGTACATGGCGGCTCATCGGCTTCCATGAAGTTCCATCACCTGTGGAAGATGAAAGATTGTCCCCCTCGATCGCAAACACGCTGTGTCGCGGTGGCCAGTTCGATGCCGCTTCACTGCCGATGGTGAAGGCGTTGTGGTTGAGCATCAAGCCACGCAGTAACAGGGTGCACCTACTCGATGACTGTAGGTGACGTGAGGGTTCTTAACAAATGGAGACGCCTTCGCTCAATTCATTTATCTAGACCGGGCAATGCTTCTCACCGTCGACCCTGAATGACGATGGCAATGCTTCTCACCGTCGACCCTGAATGACGATGTTTCGAAAGCACCTTCGAAGCAGACTCGGAGACTCCACTCCAAATGCCAATGATGTTATCAAGGACAAAACAATACCTACTTCAACAATTTGGGAAAGTCCAGTATTCATACGCACCCCGCACGACCAGTTAACTCAAAGCCCAAACGGAAGTAGCTTCTCCCCACCAATAAACCCGTCCCCACCGAGACCCCATCCCTTGTTCCAACCCTGGTCACTCTTCCGCGCCAGCCTAATCTCAAAGAACAGCGATCCATCCAGTATCCGCCGCACGTCCTCCTTGTCCACCATGCCATCCTGCTGCACTAGCAAAAACGTCGCCACCCACTCCAAGAACCCAGCGATCCATCCAAACAGGTCCATCGCGAGGCGGTTGCCGCGCGTAAACAACCAGAGCTCGTACAGATTCATCGACGTGCGAGGGATGCCCCTTGGGTTCGTTGCCGTGTACTAGATGGTCAGTGTTGGCGCTGCGGCACAGCACGCGTGCAGATGGGTGCGACGGACCTTGGTCCACATATCCTCAAATTTGCACGGGACAAAGCGCCCTTCAGTGTCGAATGCGCCTGAATCGGATCCGTGCTTGTTGGCATGGATCGTCTCGATGTAGATCCGCAAAAACGGGTCAGGAATGTAGCTCTTGGCGAATCTAGGGAGGGGGGGAGGAATGTCGAGTCAACGTGGGACGTGTCGCCACTGAGCGGCTGACTGACCTAGTGGGCAACGACAGTGTCGCGTGTATCACGATCGTCGCCAAAAAGCAAAACAAGAAGTTGAACCCGAGATCGCGGAACCCTCGCCAGGTGTCCAGCGGCCAAATGACGCCATCTCTGTCTCCATCCCAATAGATGCAGTGTTGCTGCATGACAGACTAGAGGGGCGGGGTCGTTAAGACTGAATGATGCGGCGGGGTGGGAGAGGTACTTACATAGTCTCTGTACTTTTGGGAGTGGTGCTTACTCCCATCGGGGCACTCAGCGCTTGGCGCGACGGACGCGCGGGGAAGGTATGGACGCTCGATAGCCTTGTCAGTGTCGATCCTGTTACGACGCTTTTGAGTCACTGGAGCCCTCGGGGCTTCTAGAGCGTGTCCGGATCTGAGTGGCTCGCTGATCATGCTGTTTCGCCTGATAGAATCGATGAGCGTAAAGAAAGAAACAGGAAGAAGGGTCGACGAGGCTTTTAAACTTGCTGGAGCTGCACACATCCCTGTCAGCATTCCTGTGCTCATAAAAATGTCAGTTTGGTCGTAAAACAAATTCCTTTCAGGACCGATGTCACACTTCATCGACATCGTTGATCTGGCTCGAGGGGTCCCGAGTGTTCCATTCGCAAGACTCGAATTTACAAGATATCATTAGTAAGGCATCGCTAAGTTAGTCCATAATAGAATGCTCCTCAGTCCTTCTCCGACCCGCTGCAGTTCCCGCTTGGGGTAACCTCGCCGCTGAGCAGAATACCCTTCTCGGGTCGCTTTACACGCGCAAAGATGCCAACCTCGGGGTCGCGGATGAAGTTTATAATGACCATGAGCCAACTTGGATGTGAGGGGATTGTGTCGTAAAACTCGGGTGCGAGGGCGCGAAGAGCAGGGAGACGCGTCCAAGGAATGGATGGGAAATCATGGTGCTCGTTGTGATAACCCACCTGATCGGCCAGAGTCAAACAACAGGATGATGCAGCAGGAAACAAACGTACATTGTAGGCGAGAATGTTGAGTGGTCCATAATAACTGTAGGTTTCCTGGTTGAGGCCATCCCAGACGTAGTGTTCGGCGATGAAATGACCGGCACAAGGATGCAAACTGCCAGCGAAGAAACTGGAGAAGAGCAAGTACAAGAGTGGCCGAAGGCCGAATGCTTGCACCAAGACATAGTCAAAAACGAGTTGGGCGACAAGGTTGATGAAGTGCCATCTAGTTAGCTTCTGTGTACGGACGAAGCCAGGTCTCAGGGCGTAAAAAAATATCTGGAAGGTGCTTTCGGGGGATGAGGGATCGGGATGGCGAGGAGGCAAGGTCACGTACGCAAAAAAAGTCTTTCCAAGAACGTTGTTAAGACAAAGAAGCTCGAGGTGGGTAGGAAGGTCCACATCTATGCCATCTTCACCAAGATGTTTGTGGTGTTCTAAATGGTATCTCTTTGGCAATAAGGTGAGCGACAACAATGTACATGCAGTACAGAGGACGACAAACCTTGAAGGAAGCAGAATAAGGTATGCCA
Source organism: Boletus rex-veris (assembly GCA_038088795.1). Classification (NCBI taxonomy): domain Eukaryota; kingdom Fungi; phylum Basidiomycota; class Agaricomycetes; order Boletales; family Boletaceae; genus Boletus; species Boletus rex-veris. The sequence continues at coordinate 31,083 of JBBPJQ010000171.1, forward strand.
ATGGGTAGATTCGCAAAGACAGCCAGTGCTTTGTTAGCGTCGATGCCTTTGAAGGCAAGGTTGTGGGTGATTTCATGAATGGCAAGAAAAAGGTTGTGATTCGCGGTGCCACCGACGGCATACGCGAGGAACAGGAACCAGAAAGAGAATGGATGCGAGTGCCGAAGTTGTACCGCGATAAGGACCTGTAAGGATACGACGGCTAGAACGACGTATTTTGTGAGGGATTCATGGCCCATGAGCCTGACGACGTCTGGATGGGCCTTCATGACTGCCATTCGGCGAGAGCGGTGCGGCTCCTCGGTCATCAACCAGAGAAAGTCAGCCGGGTCCTGGGGGGGTCCTGGGTGTGAGCGACCATCGTCGTTGACAGTTGGAGACACGACGACGGTGCGTCGGGCAGAGCGTTTCCCCTCTGTAAGAGACTCGGCGCCGCCGAAATAGCTGAAATCTGAGCAAGGTGGGACTGAAGCACTAGCAACACGCGAAAGATGCACATACCGACGTCGTGGCTGTCTGATTTCATGGCGTCGCTGGACAGACCATGTTACACGTCAAAGTTTTGAGCAATTGATGTGGGAATAACATACCCAATACGGGGATTCGATAAATCAAAAGTGGTCCCACTTCCAAAGTGGTGCCATATCGACGTCGCCGAGCGCATATACTCTGCTTTATACTACTACTACTACTACCATCACCGTCGTCGACGATGAGCACCACTGAATCAGACAGCGCCGACAACGCGCAGCCCGACTTTGTGTTGGATCCATGCGATCCGCTCTACATGCTCCTCAACAACACCCACGACGCGGAGCCAGACGCACCGTTTGGCTTTTCATTCAACCCGATGGACATCGACCCCTTCTCCGTCTACGTCGACCCAAATGCACTCTTTATTGACGGCAAGGCACCCATCCATTCCACCCCCGCCATCCCACTCCAACCCCAAGACTTGCTCAATCCCTCCTTTTCATTCTCTTTCTCGTCCCCCACGCTCAGCTCTGCATCGGCTTCCGCAGACGACAGCCCTCCCGGGTTCAGCATATCCAGCCCTAGCAGCTCGTCTAGTGCACGTGCTTCACCAGCAGCTCCCGCAGTCTCGCGATCGCCTCCAGGTGCGTCAGATCTCGTCCTTGACCTGCTCCAAGGGAAACTTATGCATCGGTTAGATGCTGTTTCTGCCTTCTTTCCACACCCTAACCCGCTATTTGTTGCACCCTTCCAGCCGAACTTGGCGGTGCAGCAACCTCTTCCCCCCTCTGCTCCCCCTCCGGCACATGCCACTCGTGGCCCCCAAACGCATGTCATAAATACCGCAGTGGCAGGTCGTCCAAAGACAAGCCATACCACCATCGAACGCCGATATCGCACCAATCTGAATGCACGTATACAAAGTCTCAAAGCTGCTGTTCCCGCACTTCGCGTTCTAGACCAGAACTATAAGAATGATGAATATAAAGCGGACGACCGCGGTTATATAGACGGCGTCAAGGTCGCAAGGAAAGGAAGCAAAGCAAATGTCCTTGGAAAAGCTGTGGAATATATCCGGTAATCTGTCAGTAATTAGATTTACGATCATCTCACTTACACCGCTTTTTAGTGTTCTAAAGAGGCGAGAGGCTAGGCTGCAACGCGAACAGGATGGTCTGCGATCCTTGATCTGCAGATTCCCTGGCGGACAGAACATTCTGTGTGAATGGGAGATCGAGTGGACAAAAAAGTTTGGGGGCCCTGAGAAGGATGAGATCGATAACAAAGATGCAGAAGAAGCCAGTGACGACGAAGATGGGGATGGTGATGGAGAAGACGATGGTGATACTTCAGAGCGTGCAAGGAAGAAACCTAAAATCGAATCCTCGAAGAAGGAAAAGCGCAAGCTTGCCCCCGCTGCTCCGATTACAGCTGGCCCAGGTGGTGGGGCCCCCGTCGGTGTTCCCGGTGTGGTCGAAAAGCGTAAACGGGGTCGCCCACGGAAAATACAACCCAATATTCCTCCCCCGATCACCCCAGCCGCCGCCGCGTTGCTCACCGATCCTGGTCACCAAGGCATTGTAGTTCCTCCCGCAGCTTCCCAGTCCACCCAACCTCAACAATACCTCCTTGCTGTCTTTGCCCTTTTTTCATTCTTCAACTCCCCATTAACCTCCACCTCCCAGCCGGTTTCATATCACCACACTCACCAAGGCTCTGTCTTATCCCATGCCACTTCCTCTACTTTTTCTGCTCAGCCTGCGATAGGTTGGACATGGAATGATGTTGGACAAGTCGTTCACCTGCTTGCATCTTTGGCAGTCTTTATCTCTATCGTCCTCCCTTGGACTCCCGTACCTCGGAGGGCATACCAGTCACGATTGATGCAGCTCGTACCATTCGCGTCCTTGATTTATCCGGTGCACGCCAGCTCCTTACGTGAAACATCAGACCTTCCAACACCTCCTGACTCTCCCGATGTCAGTGACTCTGGCTCCGAACCTGATTCGTCTTCCACCGAGTACACCGTGCGCGCCACCAAGGAATTGTCAAGTCCACTCATTGAGGCACTGAGCTCCAGAGGCACAGCCGATGAGTTTGATAACCTCTTGACCGCCTTGAACATCAGCAGCGGATGGTTCGGCATGTTTCGGGAGTCTGTCGGTGCTTTACAGGTTCATCATAGAGTTGAACCACGACGTGAGCGGCGTGCATGGGCACGACTCGCAGAACTCATAGTTCTCGCTTCCGAAAGGATATCAATGTCGGTGCGCTGGCAAGTGTACAAATGTCTTTCTCACCGCTTAGGGCCTGCTGGAATGGACGTGGCCTCCGACACGTTGGTCTCCGACCTCTGCACCCTCGCTCTACTTGCACAGTCGCTACCTTTTTCTGAGTCCCGATCGCAGACACTCTGGAGCCACGCGCGCGATTTGGCAGAGTCTGTCGAAGTCTCGGCTTACCAGCGCCTCGTGTTCGACTCCATGACAGTCGAAGAAACCATGGAGTGTCTGTCATCGTCTGAGCCGATTTCTGGTTCCTCACCCATCGAGTTACTCGCGTCCACTCTCTTGCGCAAACGTCTGCATTCGCATGCATCCTCCCTCTTCATCCACCGTGTCTCTCAAGACCTGGAGAGTAAACCCGAATTCCCGCCAACAGAGGATCCGAAAACATGGAGTACAACGCTTTCTTATTGCCGCAGTCTAGGTGGTGATATCAGTCTGCTGTCCGATGCACTCGCAAAGGTGTGGCAAGATGGGTGGTTCGGCCTCGACATCTCCGATCTGAAAGTGGACGCTGCCAACGAAGACGTTCTTGCCTTGCTTCGCGCCACGGTTCTGTACAGCCAAGTGTTTGCCAGCCAATCTGTCCCATCACCTCCTCCGAGCCCACCCTCGAAAGCGGGTGGTAAGGAGAGCAGGGCAGACGAGGTATTGGACCTTCATCGTGTCCTTGGATCGAACGTGTTTGAGGAGAGTGGAGAGTCGAACTTGGATGGCTTGCCATTGGAGGATGCCAGGGATCGTGTTGTGGATATGCTCGTGAACCTGCAGAGGGAACGAAGGACTCGGGTTGGTTGTGCTGCCCTAGTGGCCTGAGCCTCACTCCGTTCTTTTACATCACACCTTAGTCGATTAATACACCGACTTTTTTATGTCTTGCATCTTGTCCTTATTATGTATTAGATTCAACTTCCTGCCAGACCCTTGTGACTGTTGGACACGAGGAGCAAATCATACAGCAAAAAAAGTCCCTCTGCTAGTCTGTCCCTCTAATGGCTTCCGACTCGGACATTCCTCCCGGTCTCGGCGATGTGAGAGCTCAAGTGTATGCCCAGGGCGGGAATGAACACGAATGGCGACCATTCAAGCACACGCGCCTCTATACGAACGCGTTCGTCATCGAGGGTAACAAGGTACGTCCTTGCGCGTTGCTCAGCGAGCGTCAGTAATCCGTCGTTGACTCGCCTACTCCGATACCGGATGCCTTGTAGCTGTTGCTCGGGTTCAAAAAACGTGGTTTCGGTGCTGGTCTGTAAGTCGCTTCAACTTGTCCACCTGTTTTCGCGTTCTTGGTCGAGGGGGGCAGGCGAGGGCGAGGGCTTTGATTCGCAAGCACTCGACGTTTTTTCACGATATACTGACCCGCCGTGGGTGCTGTCGCAGGTACAACGGCTTCGGAGGCAAAGTCGAGCCAGGCGAAACACCCGCACAAGCCGCCCTACGCGAACTCCAGGTGCGTCCTACCCACCACCATGCTTGTCATTGTCCGACCACTGACCGCACCGCCGACTTGTTGTACCACGCCGCGCAGGAAGAAGCTGGAATCGACGCACCGCTCGAGTACGCCGGGAGGCTGTTCTTTGTCGTCACTGGCGTCGAATCGGTGTTTGATATCCGGATCTATGTCGCGCGCGAGTACGTCGGGGTACCGACCGAGTGCGTACTGATCTCACCTTTTTTTTCTATTTGATTGGCGTGGGGATGATGTCGTTGCTCACGCGTTTCCTCTGTGTCTCTTTTTTTTCTTTGCATGATGGTGGATACAGATCGGACGAAATGAGACCAGGGTGGTTCGCCCTCTCAGAAGACAGTCTCTACGCGCGGCGACTCGCTCAGTCCGACCCTCAGGCTGATCCACCCATCCCCGGGCAAGTCGCACCTCCCGTGCCCAGCGTGGACGGCGACCTTCCCGACATCCCGTACGACCAGATGTGGGCGGACGATATTCACTGGCTGCCCCATCTCGTACGTGGCGGGTGCTTCGTCGGACGAGCAGACTTTGACGAGGGAAACGTGATGAGACGATATTGGTTTGGGAGCGTGTCTCACTGCAAAGGTGACTGATTTCGGAACGCGGACATGGGGGGTAGACAGGGCTTGGCCAGTTCCATGTCATTTTCAACGATGACCTTGATACCCTTGGGTGCCGTATTGGTTCACGTTCATCTTGTGCATTTTGCAATATATATCCTACACAACTTGTCGTTTCAGCCATGTCCGAGAAGAGTGAACCACCCTTTCAGGGATAGCAACAGATCGACACTGGGAACCAGTAAACGGCCCTACATGCGCTGAAAGCATCTATTGAGTAATCATACGTATGGCTCTACCAAGTCCTCCGGTATGGGGGGGCTGAAAAATAGTGGGACAGAATACGACCAATGAATAAACTCCGACACTGGGATGCCCTTCGCTTTTCTAGCGCCAAGAAAATGTCGTCTGGTCCCAAAGCGAAATACTTCTCCTCTCCGGATGGAAGTTCAACAAGAAATACGTATAAAACATTTTCTGGGAAGGAGCCAACGCCCTTTTTGATTGGGGTGGAGAGAGGTAACGTTGCGAGAGTACGGGGACAAGAGGGGCATCAGCTAAACGGAGTGGGTGCCGTAATGGGAATGGAGGTGTGCTCGACCCCAATCTGTGTGTTGCGTGCGATTCTCTTGTCTGGTATGTGCAACTCGAGTTTAGTATGGAACATAAAGTGATATAGCAAACGCACCTAAGCCTTCGTTCCCTTCAACAAGGGACCCGACTGCCGAATCAGCATTACGCTTGGATTCGGCTAGCTCAGTACGGAGATCTTGTACGGTATTGACAAGCGATTTTACGGTTTCCCTAAGTTGAGCAACTTCCCCTTTAAGGAGCGAGATTTCTTGTTCTAGATGGGCGATCTTGCTACCTAACGAACATGGATGTCAACAAAATTGACTCGAAGTGGTGATGTACACACCTGAACATTCGTCCTGCGCACCAGAAAGGTCTTCGAGGTCAACCATTTTAACGCTCAGGGGGGGCGAAGTTTTCCCATCATGGACTATCTATAGCAGTCAACAAAGCGGCGTGCGATTAGCAAGTCGTCACATATGGAAAGGCAGTCGTACTTACAACATCAACATAGGATGGAAGGATATCACAAAGTTGCCGAAGGGTAATTGTGTAGCCGGTAGTTGTCACAATGTCATATTTTGCTGACATGGCCATGGATGCGACGGGAGCTGTGTGCTCGATGATGGTCCCAATTCGCTCGTACGTGGTGGTGTCCCAAAATGACACCGATGTGCCGGCAGCGACAGCGATGAATGTGCCATTACTTGCTAGGGCAATGGATGTAGGAGGGTAATGGCTGTAGATGGACCAGTGAAAGAGCGTCGTCCCAGCGGACACGTCAAGGCAATTGATGTTGCCATCGCGAGACAAGGCAAATAGCTGTTTGCTATCACTGGCCCAAGCAATGGACTGGTTGGACGCTGAGTCGGATATTGTGATCGGGAATTCAACGAGGAGGCGACCGTCCTGAGAGTCATAGATCCGAACGGAATTACGCTGATCCTCCGTAGCGGTTGCGACGAGGCATCCAGCGGGTGAGAATTTGACCCCAACCACGACATTGTCATGTTCCAGGGGACCCAGCAGTCGCTCGCCAGTTGAGAGAGACCAGACACAGACAGACAAGTCTGCTGATCCAGTCGCGATTGTCGCGCCATCTGGCGACACATCTATCGCGAAGACCATCCCTGCATTTGTCTTGAACTCGACTGGTACCTTTTCGTGACTCTCCATGTCCCACACTGTCACCCCACAACTAACCGACCCACACGCAACCCGCTTTCCATCCCGCGACGCAGCGATATCGAGAACAGCATCCCCCGTTTCCATTGATACACCCACTTCCTTGCCACCTTTCGTTTGCCAACATCGAACCTTTCCGTCTGAGCCACCGCTCACGAAGTGCTCCCCATCAACAAGGAACACAACCACTTCCGACATTCTGTCTTGACAGTCGATTTCAATCATCCCCCTCCCTTTAAATGAAAATTGCGGGGAATGAATCGTTCTTTCCACGTCGTCTGTTAAATTCTCAATAGTATCCTCCTCTCCAGTGTTACCTACGTACTTACCTCTGGTCTGTGGTAGCAGTACTCTTTGGAAAGTTCACTCAGCTGGAACTCAGCAATGCAGAGAAGGATGGATGAGAAGGACGTGGGGCTGTTAGACGTTTATGTACTCGCGGTAGCATCTGTCACCTGGAATACATGTGTTTCGTTAGCGAAATGGACCAAATTACATGTACGTGTGAACAGTCACCTCGTGGCCTGCGAGCTTCTTCCTGATCACCCTTATCGCGCTTTACCGACGGTACACAACGCAAGGGCCGCTAATGAAAGAGATCAGACGCAGGCAGGTCATGCCATAGCAAGGGTCGATGAGTCAACAGCTCGAAGCGGTAAAACAACGTAAATCACCTGCCGGTTTTGCCTGGAACGGGAATAACCAGACACCGAGTTTCTCTCGAACATTGTTAACGACGAGGGCCTTCAGCTTGTTAACACATCCCCCCATTAGCTTTCGCAGCTTGAGGAACCTTGATCTGCGTTTTTAGACTAGCGAGCCCGTAGAAAGAGGTTTGGAATCTCGTTGCGGAACTTGGGCACGAAAACAACCGCCGCAAAGTAGCTTCCAACTCGTCCGCACCGCGCGTCATGCAGAATGCGCGGAGATTGCTTCCTTAGGATCTTACATGTGGGTGAGAACAAACGACGAGCAGACGAAGGCGCTATGTGAGGGGGCAAAGAACAAGAAATGAGGGATATTGTCATTGAGTAGGCCACGAGGACCTTTATCGTTAGGGTCAGTGGGAGTGCTCAATCTCGCGGCAGAGAAGATTCTACCGACATCCCGAAATGAATAACTGTGATCAAGATC
>JBBPJQ010000172.1:0-38678 GCA_038088795.1 Boletus rex-veris
GTCCAGCACGCTCGCCCGGGTCGCCCCCACACCGCACCTCCACACCTCGATGCCGTCCTCCAGCAGCACACGCTGATGTGCGCGTCTCATTTTCGAAGCTCCCGCATGCTTCGAAATGGATTTCGGGCTTCGTTTCAACTCGTTCACTTGCTCTGATCATTACTTACTACTTAGACTACGAGTAGTCGTTTATCTAGTAGTTCTATGGCAATAAAAAAGCAAACCGCCCCCCTCCCACTCCAAGGACATGCTGCCAGACCTGCCGGCTCACCGTTCGTCCGTCGCGTCGTTCGCCGTCGCTCGTCGTCGCGCTGTGCGAGCGCGAGCCCAGCACACCTCTCGCGTCCGCCAACGCGCCTGCCATTTCCGGCAAGCAGTGCAATCCGGGATTCTCCGAGGCGAGACCCGTTCACAAATTTACAGCACAGCTTTGTAAATTTCTTCGATTAACCATACTTATTTTTACTTGGCCAGTTTGGTAAGATAAGTGTTAGATAAGCAAGGTTAAGTAAGTTGAAGATTTCCTGATTTGAAATACCAGTTGCCCAGACATCACCCTCATGTCCGAGCCAATCTCTCTGCAAGCTTCTGTGCAATTTTCGGATTCAACTTGCACCGTTTCGTGAGCACCTTGAGAAGCTCCTTCTTCAAATCCTTCTTTGGAGGCGTGAACAATCCACTTAAGAAGCGCAAAAAGTCGATGAGCCACGAATCGGCTGGCATGACATACTTCCCCTGACCATTGTACCCACGCAACAGCCGCTCGATGTTGACTTTGGACTCGGCGTACTTGGCATGCAAGGGCAGCCCAGTGACGCACGCGTGTCCCGCAGGTCTGATCCCATACTTTTCGAGACTTGGCAGGTTGCGCGTCCACCACGCGTTCATGTCCGATTCACGCTCGAGATGAGTGATCACAAGCGCGATCGGTACCTGCGACCAATACAGCACCTCATAAAACGGCCGATAATTGCTCTGCAATGAGTCTGCATCGTCGCGGTGACTCGGTTGCCGCGCATGCAAAAGAGAAGGAGGTCAAGGCCGCCCTGTTGGGCGAGCCATGTAGCCGACAGCGCCTCTGGCTGCTCCAGGCCGGCAGTATCCCAAATATGAAACGCGGCGCCGGCTACGGAGAAGCTATACCGTTTGGAGGAGAGGGTGCGACCGTCGGCGTCTGAGGAGACGCTTGCGACCTTGTGACCCGCAATCAGGTTGACCACGGAGCTCTTGCCTACGCCTGTCTCCCCAGATAAGACGATATTAACGGACGCCATGAGATGGATCTGGGCAGGGGTGGTTTGAGATGGATCTGGTTTATCTGGCGTGGAGATTCTCCATACCGAGTTGTGCAACTAGTGAGAATTGGACCTGCCGGGAATGGGTCCCTGCGCAGGGGTGCTATATGGTGCCATCTAGTCGACGCAGTGCCCGCACGCAACTTGGCAAAGGGAGATGAAGTCAACGGTCCGGGCGGGCCGGTTTTCCCAAGCGGTATCTGTCAGCTTCTTTGATGCGTCTCTTGCTCGTTGCTGCGATGCCAATCAAGCGACACTTGTCTCCAGCCCCCTTGCCCCAATTAAAGCGCCAACTTGGTGTCTATTCACCGTCGGCGCGGGCTATCATCACCTCGTTTGACAACGCTCTGTACGATGAGCTCGCCCTCTTCATATTCTCATTCCTCAACGCGAGAGATCTATGTGCCGTACAGGCCGCCAACAAGAACTGCTCCAGGCTGGCATGTGACAATCAGGTACTTGCATACACACTGCCTCGCAAACGGATGTTGAAGCATCAGCGATCCAACTCGGTTCTCCATTGGCATAGCTCTGGAAGACGCTCTATGTCAGAGACTTTGGCAAAGCCCGCCTTCGAGGCGGAAATGGGTTTTACACTAGAAAGGATGGTCGCTTGGTAAAGGGACTCCCGTCCCGTGCATCCGTCCCGTCGGACAGCGCCGAGTCGCCCAACTGGAAGTGGATGTACCGGATAAGCTCAAACTGGAGAAATGGTGGGCATCATCAAGGCGACTCTCTTACATTGGGCATCTTATCCACACAACAAAGGACGTTGTGCCGTAGATAACTTGGGTGCTGGTGCTCCATCCACACCCTCGTCCTCCCAGAGTCTTCCGTCGGGGACGCCAAGGTCGCACGTCCTACTCGCTGGCGCTCTGACCATCTCTGCTTCCTCAGAGATGTCCCACCAACCTAGTATCATATTGCTTAGATCTCGTCCGGATATAGTTCATTCGCTCAGGTGCAAATCTAACGTGATCACCGGTCCGACCGGAATATCCACCATAGCCATTGACCAGTCTCGGCCGTCATCTACGACGCCCAAACACGACAGTCTGCTCCGTCTAGCGGTCTTTTTATCAACAGGGGAGTTCAGTATCTACGAATATGACTCCTTGTCATTTTCTCCGTCTCCAAAGCTCGCTTATATCCCACTACCTCGCCACCGGTCTCATATCATGCACGCCGCATACCATCACCCCCTACTCGTCACCTTATCTCACACGTTTACACTCATGATATATGACCTCACTGGGAACACAATCACACACACTCATTCACTGAGCTCGTTTACGAGCCATCCGCCAACTTCTCTAATCCTGTCCGCCATGCCATCCTCGACGTCATACAAGTTGATCTTGGCATACGCCATACCAGTGTACCCGGAACATTGGAGCGTCGGTGTCACCGAACTCATCATCTCGTCCTCCGGTTCCATCACATCACCCCCTCCCTCCGGGACAACCGGACTATCGCCGTCCTCCTCGGCCAATCTCACGGTGACTAGGACACGCTCAGCACGTGCCTTTGATGTTCCTCAAGGCTGGATAGACGATGAGAAACTAAAGGCCATGCGCGCACAATGGGGGCGGAAAGTCAAGCAGGTTGCCGATACACAAACGGATGGCAAATGGGTCGTCCTTGCCCCTGGCGACGCTCCCGAATCGCCACTGTCGCACGACCAAGGCTCGCTGAGTGACACCTCTAGCTCGTCTTCCTCGCCAACGTCCTACGTCTCGCCACCGAGTCATACGTCGACACATCTCCAGCTCTATCGGTTGTACATGCCACCTTCGTCTTCCTCACACGCTCCAAGGCTCAGTTTCGTCCGCACGCTCCATGGGCCTGTAGGCCCTGTCTCTGCGCTTTCTTTGGCAGACGGCCGGTGTGTCAGTCTTGGTGTCAACGGGTCGATGTGGGTCTGGGATCTGGAAGGTGGGGAAGGGACGGAAATTGCACGACCAGTCGATGAGTTCGAGCAAGCGAGCGGACGGGGCACGGTCGTGTTTGACGAACGACGGATCGCGAGCTCTGGCGTCCGAGGGATGGAAGAACGTAGATTCGATATCTAGAACCCACCGTGACGTCAGCTTGTATGTATTCAAACGCGTGTACTAGGTGACAGAGTCTGACGAGAGCGTCTTGCAGGCGTGCTATAATCGATGGCATCCCCAAGCGAGTGCACTCTGGCTTGGCTCTTGGCAAGTTCTTCCACGTTGGACCTTTTTCGCTCACTGCTCGCTCATCGTTTTCGGAACATGCGACCGAATGCATATTTATCTTAGGAGGTGGCTATGAACCGTTTCTTTGGAAACCTGTTCGGATCTGACTCGAGGAGCCCGCACGGGCACTGTGGTAGCAGAAAGACTCGGAACCTACGCCGCAGTTGAACTGCATTGCCAAGCGCCAACGCAGCCAAGGAAACTTGGCAACTCAGCCCTTGCAGGACGAGTATGTAAATGGGGATCCGAAGCGTTGCTGCCATCATATCGTAAAGATGATGCCATGCAATGACATGCTGCTTAGGTTGGCGGTGAGCCAAGCCCAACCTACAGGAGGTAGAAGGGTGCCACGCCTTCCTCCTTATAATGTGGACCGTGAGGCCTCATGCTGATATCTCCCAACGTTCCCCCCACAGTCTTATTATACCAGTAAGCTTTTCCGGACTCGACAGTCTAGAGTGAGCTGACCTCTGGGCCTCTTTTTCGTTACCAGATATGGTACGAATGGAAACTCCCATACGAGTACTCGACGGGATCGATAAATTGGATATGCTTCCGCCCCTCGAAAGTTGTCAGACTAATGTGGTGGACTCGATGACTCCACCTCACGCAGCCGAGTACACCTCGGCCCAATACGCACTCGCTCGAGATTGCGCCACCCTCCAGCTCATCGAGCAAGACATGGAAGCATGTCGGATACGCATTGCGCGTGCCCATGCAGAGATGCGTCTCTTAGAACGTCAGCGCGAAGCCGTACAACGTCGCGTGTCCGTCTATCGGGCGCGGCTCAGCCCATTGCGCGCCGTCCCTGACCAAATACTCCAAGAAATCTTTCAACACTGCCTACCGGATACTCCTTATGTCGTACCAAATGCGCATTCCGCACCGCTAGTCCTCACGCACGTCTGTCGTCGGTGGCGAACCGTCGTACAGGCTTCTTCTGAGCTATGGTCGTCCATTGCATTACGCGATCTTGGCGTATGGAATTACGAGCTCGAAGTGGAGATGGTAAAACGGTGGCTAGATCGATCCAGCACGCGCCCCATCCGCATGAGCATCACGTGCCCTCCACGCACCGATTTCGGGCTGGATGGCAACGTGTCGCGCTCCGATATCTTTCAGCTCGCGATTGCACACAGCGCTCAGCTGAGTGATTTGCACTTGAACGTCAACAGAACGTACCTGCACTATTTCTTGGCGTGCGCGCGCTTACCAGCGCTACGGTCTATCGTCCTCTCGCTGCATGCCGTCCATCGGAACGATGAACCACTGGAACTAAACGCGCCTGCCTCCATCTCCGCCCCCAATCTCAGGTGCATCGCGTTCAAAGGAGATGGGACATCGATCAGCCTCATTCCCCGCTCCGTCTTCCCACACATCACGCACCTCTCTCTCGACTGTCACATGACCCTCGATCTCGCCCTCCTATTCCAAGACTTTGCCCATCTCCAGTACCTTGCACTTACCCTCTCGCTCTCCCGGGATGCGGGCCTCCGTCTCCAGCTTCCTCACCACAGGCTCGTCGTCCCGTCGCTCCGCAGCCTCGAACTCCACCTCGACAAGGACATGGTCGAGTTTGGCGACCCCGAGACGCTCGAGACGCTGCTCGACCACCTCGAGCTGCCCGCACTACATACGCTCGCCATCGCTGCGCCGCTGCGGCCGCGATGTGACACGCGGACGGGGCGCGCCGAGGCGCGGTGGGAGAACCACGCTGTGTGGGTAGACAGTCCGAGTGTCGTGTCGGTCTTGGCGCGTGCCCGACGGTACGGTGCCCGGGCAAGACTGGTGTGTTGGAATCTTGGGTCGTCGGGCGGGGTGCATGCGGGTGTTGGTGTCGGGGCCAATGATGGTACTGGCGAAGACTGGGCGTGACGAGACGGACGGCCTTTGGTGGTGAGTGCATTGTGCACTCCGCCCGTCCGTGTCGTTCGCCTTTGGAAAGTATATGTATGTAGATTCTACTTTATCATTAAGTTTGTATTGGTATCGGATGCAAACACCTGATCGAGCAGTGCAGCGCACGCATATTATTCCTATGATGATCTGTATCTCGGGCCAGCAAGGGCACGAGGGTCAGCGAACGGTGTTGAGGTATGGTGACGGTGAAATGGCTGGATCGTACCCAAGTTGATTCCTCATCTAGCTCGACATATGGACCGTAGCGGTTCAACGTTCAAACGTTCAATGCCATCAAATGGCCATCAGAAGAAATGAACGATATTGAGGCGTGTTAATATTATGCAATGTCTACAGCGAAACGACCAAAGGGAACGTGATATGTCAAACATATACGCGTTTATTTCTGCGAGCCGATCAGACCAAGCATCAACAAGCGTCGACCGACAGGGTTGGAGCCTTCTGGCAAAACCTCTGCGCTATCCAGCCACCAATTGAGGTGAGCTCGCATGGCATCCACAGAGGGATAATCAGACTCCGGTATCCTGAATCACGGCCAATAATGAGAATACCGTAGGGAAGGAAGAATACCGAAAACTCACATCCCACGCTCAACCAGTGCCTCCTCAAGCTCGGGGATCGTTAGATGCCGACCACAACCCTCATGTCGCAACCTTTCATCATCCATTGCAACGGTATTCAAATGCCTACGTATCCGCCAAGCATTCAGGGTTGACGGGCCCCAGGCTGGTAATCCAAGAATGCTTTGCAGAAATGAGTGGTCGAGGCAATGAAACAGTATCCTATCATACCTGCACACTGCGCCCGGATTGCTTATCTTCTGTACCGGAACGAAACCGGACTGCTTAGCCTCTTTACAAATGGCTTCGAATACGCTACGATGGTTGAGGAGTGCAATCAACTGTTTGTTGCGTGCTCTAGACGCGATGCGATCCCGTTGACCCGGCAATATACAGGTCGAAGGGAGCATGCCGGGGGCATAGAGTGCAATAAAAGGGATGAGCTCCTCTGCAATGGTGACGATGACCACAAAAGGTATGAGTCTAGAACCAGATTAAGTTTTCAAATACAGCCCATCACGAAAAAGGCTGACTTGAGAACATCTCTTCTGTACATTCCAATGAAACGTTGTTCTGCTCGAGAAGGCAGCGCGCCACCAGATCTTGCACGAGCAGCGATTGCAGCTGCCTGCTTTCTGTGGGTATTTATGGACTTGAGACCCCTAAAATAAAATTTCTGCAGATTGGTGTGTTAATTCAAGCGACCGAGAATGATTAGTAACGCACCAAGAGCTGGATAACTTGATGGGTGAACCGCTTAAAGGGGGTAGCATCTTTGGGGGTTGGTTCCAATACCCCACGTTCAATTGCAGAGTTGATGTCCTGTTTCGCAAGAGTCAACGCGTTGAGCGAGGTTTCAACACGTTTAGGAGGTGTGTTGTGACGGGGAGGACGGTAGTAAGAAAGGGAAGTCGAGTCTTGCAAGGGTCGTCGAGATGGTATCGAGTCCAGCCGGAGCGTGGAAGGCTTGACAGGACCAGGCTTCAAGTCTATCTTCTTGGCTCCCCGAGGTGGGTTTGGTGGTGGAACATTGCGATCAGTGGGCTGAGCGGTGGCAGACTTGGGGGTTACGGTAGATGCCAACCGGAGATAGACGACATGGTGCGCCAGCGCATACCTGGGCAAGCGGAGTGTCCCAGGCATAAGTGAAGGCACGTTTGAGGAAATGAAGTTGGATCTAAGACATGAGGAACTTTGAGCCACATTTTGGGGAACCTTGTTGCAATTGACATACCTGTTCAGCGCAGCATTTCTTCCTGCTGACCGTAACATAAAACCTAATGCGCCGCCGTCGAACGTTGCACTGTGGTTCCGTAAAGAAAAGAAAAGGGAAGAATTGACTTGAAAGTGGTCTAGTGATGTGGCCAACGAGGGAAGTACAGACGTGACTGATGGGTCACGCACTTGTCCTGTCACGGCATCCAACAATGTATCACACACACTAGCCTGATGCATTCAACGACCAGAGCGCAAATGGTCACTCGAACGTGCAAAGCAGTCGTGCGGATGCGACAGACACGTTGCACGGTGACATGAAACCCCTCCTTGTATCATGGTAAGTTCCGCCGCTGTCCAGAACATCCTCCGGCCCACCAATCCACTGTCAGTCCACAGTCACGGCGGCTCAAGGCACAATCACCCGGAGATCGTCAGGCTATTGTTTTGCTCTCATATCTGCTTTTATGCTCATCTCCGTCATCACCCTATTGCTAAATTGGGGGGTCGGGGTCTTGTTTCCGTTTGAACTTGCCCTTTGCGGAGGGCTGCCGACCACCGCGCTCACCGTTGTCGAGCATTCTTTGGAGTTAAACTGTTGTAAGTACATAATTCACCGTTTGATTGGTTGATACACTTTTTACGTGCGAATGTCATGTATAACCGCCTGCCTTACATGATCACTCCCAAAGAATGCGTTTATGAACTTGAGGCACTGGTAAATAATCATTCGTCATCTTACTGATGCAGCCAAGACACAAGATTTGGAAAAAATTAGGCCTTGTGAGCATGATGCCGCATCTCCTTGAAGTGTTTACGTCTGGTACGGGTTGCTGTGAGGTACAACGACTGCCCCAGACTTTTGTCAGTCGCCGAAATGAACAGGGAATCACATCAAGTCCATGGATCGTTTACGTCTGGTAATATGGCTTTTTGGACATTGTTTGGATATCCTTCTCTCGCACTTCGGGTACATGGCTGATGGAACCTAATGTTATCTTAACTTGCACCAACTGCCGGCACGCATGCCGCGTGAGTAGAAGGGGCCCCTTAAGCTTCGTCATGGCATGACGAAAAATTAGATGATTGATTCCCTGACAGGGTTTGATCCGTTTACAGGCGCACACCGTCGGTTGAATATTTTCTCTGACATGTCTCACGACCCATAAACAATCGTGTAGGCGCTTTGCCCACATGATGAGATAGTCATGTTGTGGGTCCAAGAACAATACACAATGATAGCGCGTCACAAGAATGCAGAAATTATAAAGGTGGCGTGGTGACTTGGCACTAGTGGTCACCATGCATGTGTATTCAGCTAAGATAACGGTTATCTGCGGCGTCGGTTGGCGAGTGTTACGTTGTGCGCGACTCATCGGTTTCGAGATCGAGTCCAAGTAGGAGTTGCATACCGACCGCAGGTACTTTCCGGAGATACATGTACGCAACGAGCAGGGTCTTTATTCAATCGACAAGCGGTGAGTTACACATCAGGGGTGGAGAGGACGACCAGGAACCAAAGGAGATGGTGCTAGAAGAGGAAGCTGTCACGGAGAAACCCACGATTGGGGGATATTCCGGCAATCAACACCAAGGATGAGCCAGAGCTCAGGGTGTGTGGCGGTCTAGAAAGGCTAGCAAGACTGGATTGCGCAGATATGCTGATCTTGGAATGGTTCCCTGAGGTTGGATGGAATGTTATGCACATAGTAGAGCAGCGCCACCCAGTCACCAGCGTGGCGCCTTCGTCACGGTCAGGGCAAAGTTGCACAGCCACTTACCATTCGTCCATACGATGGCTGAACCAGACACAGCACCAAATGCCGTGACCAAGACTCTGGACACCGTACCGCTTCCGAGCCTCCAAGATCGCATCCAAACCTTGAGAGACGTCCATAACCGTCTGCAAACCCTACGTCATGTGCCCACCATGCTCTTGAGACCCCCGTCAGCCTCTTCGTTGGCCGATTTTCCGCCTTCGTTTGATCCCACAATGGATCGGGAATTTGGAGTCACGTTCAATTCCACACCTACCCACGATTTTCGCGCGCTGAAAGACTTTTTGGAGGTGTTATGCTCCGACAAGGTACAGGAGGCCTTGCAAGCAGCGCGTGCTAGTGAAGACGCTGATCACAGCGAACTCGGGTTGTCTTTTCTAAGAGGAAATCGGAAACGCAAGTACGTATGCACGTCTAGCGCGATAGACACGTGATTGTATACCCTCGCAGACGACCACAATCGCCGGTCGGCTCTCCACAACCTTACGTGCCCTCGCCACCGCGTTCTTCGTCACTTTTCGCGTCCCCCGAGGACGATCCGCCGTCCATGCGAGCAGAATCTCTGCTCGAGTTTGTGCGCGAGTTCAACCGAGGAAGCGTTGGTGAATCAAAATTGTCGACCACAGCGGCTGAAACGGACACGACATTTCCCAAGTGCAAACTAGTGATCTGGTCACGGACCAAGACGATGCGAGACGCGCTCAAGGCAGCATCGACCAACCACACCAACGGTGCTCGGAGACCACTCGATGGGAAGCTTACTAGCCCCGTCGTGCTTCGGTTTATAATACCGGACGTGCTGACTGCATATCTATCTCTCATATTCACACAGCTGGAGGATCCTCTTGTAGTGGAAAGCGTGACTGCATTTGGGCCGAGGGAAAGGGTACGTGTTTACAACCACTTTATCCATGATGTCGCTGAGAATGAAACGAGTAGAAGTTGCCCCATGAACAATCGGACTATTTAGCCTTTCAGGGGCTGTCCCAACATATCGCAAAGATGATATTGTCGCACCCACGGGTGCCCGTTCAAATACTGATGGTGGGAAATGCGCCATTGATAACAAAATGTGGGTTAATCTTGTTTTGGTAGAACGTCCTTGTCTCGTACCGAGGGCTGTTTGTGGACCGTTGTACGAGCTGTCAGCGGGTGTTGTCGGCAGAGGGGCATATTCCCCCTGTCGCAAGAATATGGGTACCCAAGGGAAGCGAGGTAGTGGCGAATGCCAAACCGACTGCCGTGGAGACAAGACATGGTACGGATCAAGGAGGTGGACGTTGGGAGTCACGCCACACCACTTGTCTGTACAATTGAGGACGTGAATGAAGGCGATCTGCATTTTGGGTGTTCCGGCGTTATTTAACCCCCTTTTTGTGGGTTCAGGAGGTTCATGGGAGATGTAGTTGGAAATTACATACGTTTGATTGGGGGTCGAGACCTTTGAGACACTCCGCGATGACATAGTATGTCAAAAGAAAAATTCACGTACGACCCCCCGACGATCTTGGCAGATTAAATGACATCGATGCTCTTGTTTGCGCAAATCGGGCAATCACAATGCACTAGTACACTTCTCGTCATTTGACATATCCCCTCTCTTTCCTGTCATACCCTTTTTTGTTCCTCGCCCTCCACCATGATCGACATCTCCATCGCCCAATTTAAATCTCGCCCATTTTCTCTCCCGCTCTCCGTGCCCTGACAACTCCCTCCTTCTCTCCTCCATCCACCCATGTCCCTCTTGACCACCGCCAGCCAGAACCTGAATGCCCGCGATCCCTCTAACCGCCTCACACGCCTCGCCTGCTCAGGCGTCGACCTTCTCTGGGTCATGAGCTATACACCCGGCGAGGGCAACCAAGGCACTCTTATCTCCGTCAATTTCACCTGCAAGACAGACATGGCCATCGGTATACACATCCGTCTCGTCGTCGGTCGTCGTGCCGTGCGCACGCATGTCCACGAGATGGACTCTCCGGGTTGCGGTCGTTGGCAGCTAAAGGGTCGCGCACCCTCCTTTTCAAAGCAAAAGTCTTCCTCCGCCGCGGTCCCTCTTACCATTCAAGCCGTTGACGAGGACAATCAAGTCGTCGATTCCGTCACCTTTGGCGATTTCCTTTACCAGGATGCTGGTAAGTCCTCGCGTCCTCTATTACCCTCTCACGTGATATCGAAAGACGGCACAGAAACTTACGACCCGCCGTTCTCGTATGCCCAAACATCGCCTCATCCACCTTCCCGGCCCACTCTCCGGATCCCTTTCGGTGATAGCGCCGACCGCTCTTCCAAGCGTCGCAGCCCTTACAGTCAACCACAATCCCCTCCCTCGTCCGATTCCGAGTATGGGTCTTCCCGCCCTGCCCCTCAAGCGATTAGGCGTGCCTCTCGGCAAATGGGCCCGGAGCCGGAAGATACCCGAGCAGTCATCCTCGACATCACAACTCCGCTCGACGATTTCTGCTTTGGCTGGGAGGAGTCAGAGTTGCACGCAGGCCGCAGACTCGTCCGTTTTCGACGCCTGCAGGACGGCAACAGACTTATAGTATCCGCCGAGAAGATCTCCCAAGCCGAATACGACTCTGAAGATATCGTCATATCATGCATCTATCGCGAAGAGGCAGACTCTTGCTGTGTCACCTCGGTCGACATCATTCATTTGCTTCAGCGACTCGTGGATGCCGACTTTGAGGTCGACGAGAAAAACCGTATTCGAAGAAATCTCGAGGGTCTTCGTCCCATCACCGTCTCAAAGACTCGACCAGGATTTGAATCTCTCTTCCAGCGTATCATGGACTTCCCGGACCCAAAGCCACGGAAGATAGAGAAGGACGTCAAGGTGTTTGACTGGAAGCTCCTGCCTCACGCGCTGGATAAGATCCTTTCGAAATACGTAAGTTAAGCAACGCGCTCTTCACCTTCATCAATCCGATCTTTTATCCAGTCCCTTTGTGCCTCCCCGACTAGCAGTTCGCCTCGAGACGAAGTACCCTCTCCATTCTCGAGCACAATGTCGCCACAGGAGCTGTCCGCCAGCGCCACTTCGGGGAGCGCTTCGTATGACGACATCTCTTCCCACCTGCCACGTGAACCAAGCTTGGACACCTTTTACCTCTCTCATGTGTCCCCTGTCATCCAGCTTGCCCCATTCCCTCCCGAATGCAGTCCGGATTCATCGCCTGAGATTCATCGCCGTCCTTCACTGCACGAAGAACAGTTACAATCCATTTATCTCGACCAGGAGTTGCTGGAGAGGTACTACCAGGAACCGGACATTGTCTACGGTGCCTCGCCCTCCTCGGGCTGTCTTCACTCGCCCATGTATACCGTCGAATCGTCCACCACGCTGGCGCACAATACCTCTACCTTTTGGCATGCCAACGACGTCATGCTGTTCTCTCCCACCGAATCCGTCTATTCACCGGCTTTTGGATACGGCCAATCGGATTCCGCAGAGTCCGTCGACATATACGCACCGGCCTCGTACCACCCCATAAACACGTACGATTCTTTCGACTTTCAGACGCTACGAGAGCATAGCACGAGCGCGGTGCTAGCAAGTCAGCAGGCATAGCTTGCACGTTGATGTGGCTGGCATCCTTATCATCTAACTTGGTGCCTTGTGCTGTATCGATATTCCCCTCCCCCCCGATTCGGCTGTCCCTTTGATATGTCCACCTTGCAGCGAGCGCAATACCGCTACCGCTTTCGTTTTTCATGTAGTATAGCTTGAACGGGTATATTTGTATTTCCGTCGGGGTATGTGAATAAATCTAGACAATTTCCGTTGTACTACGCGAGAGACACTACATAAGCGAACAATTTATGGAAAAAAATATTATCACAACAACAACAATAATCAATTTTCTTTTTCAGAGGGCCTGCGCGTTTAGTTATCCCCTCCGACCTGACCTGAGGCTTCCCAAGCGGGAGAAACGACCTTTAAGGCTGCCGACGATCGAGGCACCCGAGGGACCGATCACAGATGGGCTGTTGCCAACGGTGATCATCGAATTGCGCGGTGATCCGCCAGTCTCGCTATTACTCATCGTGTCCTGACGCCATCCACTCGACACGCCGTTGATGCCATGACGAGCGACATGCGCAGCATGGAGTTGCAGCGGGGTGCGTTTGGGAGGAAGTAGTACGTCAGCGCCATTGCCATGGGAAGAGACGAGTGGCGACATGGGCTGAGGGGGGACGGCCGTGCTGAGCGCGAAAGCGAGTGGATTCGTTTGGCCATTGGTCGACAACGATCGCTGGAGGGATGCGTTCTCTTGAAGGGACAATTGGTCGTTGACGCGTGCGTACGCGTGGGATGAGGCATCGTCGAAACCGCCTTGGGCGCTTATACGTCCAATCTCCTCGGGAAAGTTTTTCCGGAAGAGATCTTCCAAGGTTTGGTGGAAACGGAGCATCTCGGGTGGACAGATTTGCACGTGTAGCTTGAGGCAGCTGTCGATGACACGAACCTAACATAAATCAGTCCATCTTCATCTCATTGGGGACAATATGTCTGCGGACTTACATGGTCATCAATCGCAGTTCGTAACCGGTCGACTTGTTCCTCCCTATCCGCATGCCGGGTAATATAGGTTGAATTGAAGTACGCATCCCGGTATCCAGGGATGCCGTCCATGGGGGGGTCTACAGCAGCGTTCAGCGTCATCGACAATGCATTGGTGGAGAAGATTTGAGCTGTCTTCGCAAGCGCCGAGTATCTCAAATGCAGAAAATCGAGCTCCCGTGTTTTTTGCTCCACTTCATTGTAGGCGTGATCCACGGGTGAAATCTCCACGACTTCCCACTCGGTGATATCGGATCTACCCAGCACCGTGGGAAAAGCCTGTTCGGTCGTGTAGCATGTCTTCTCGAGCCACATTTCTTCGTTACCATCCCGGTCGGTTTTGGTAATTGGCCGGGTATTGCTGAAAACATTGACCGAACTATGCCGATAACTCAGGAAACGGACTTCAATGGATCGGGAAACTACTTGCCTATGCTCATAGTAATTTCGTATCGTTGGAGGCACATCAGGACAGGTGAATATCGGCAGCGTGCGATTCGGTTCCGGAGAAACGGCAGTTATTTGAATGTGTTGATCGCTGCCGAACCGAATATCCACAGGCGGGTCTCCAGGTGTCTTCAGCAACTGAGATCCTGGATGTTTGTTGAGCATTCGTTCACAGAATGCTCCGTACTTTTCCCACTCGTAGCCTCGATACTGAGCAACGAAAATTGGTGAGTAGAACACAAGTGACAACAGGGTATACAAACGTACAATGAACTGTTTGCTACGAAGTGCGTCTGGGAATTCGCCAAAAAATGCCACGCGGAAATAGTCGGGATAGTAACGTTGATCATTAATGATGAGCTCTAGCAAGGTAGCTTGATGTCTGAGGATCTCCGCCAAACGGGTACTGCGAACATGCAAACTTGAGTGTCAGGACAGTGAATCAGCGAAATATCAATCATACTAATTGAATGTCACTTCGGCATGCTGTTTCGCCAGTTCCTTGCATATATCGATCGCGCTCTCGTATGCTTTCCCTTTGCCTATGATTGACATCAAAACCCGAATCATCACCTTGAGGGTGATTGGACTGACCAAGATAATCAAGGATCAAGAGGCAAAGGGTCTCTTTCCGGTGGAACTGGGATTGTTGCGGTAATCCGAGATCTTCCATAGGAGGAACAAAAGAGTATAGATCCCAGTCGTGAAGGTCAGAGTGCAACTTGAGAGTGAGTGCCGCTTCTACATAATTTTGAGATTGCAAGTGTGCCTGAGGGGTGATGAACATCAGGGGATACGAAGGAAAGATGGCGCTTCTGCCTACGTTAACAAGCTGGTGCACATATTTGATGTACATTTCGTCCCGGCCTATCTCCCGAATGAAATTCATCAACCGTAGCTATCAAGAGCGTCAAAAAGATTTTCAAATGCTTTAGGATGACCATACCATAGCAATAACTCGGTCGTCGCCATATTCTTCACCCTCGGGTAAGTTTCTGAGACTCAGCAAGAGTTTGAGGAATGCGTCGACGCAGTCCAAGAAGGTCGATACTCGTTCCCGCAGTGCGTTGTCCACTTGCGTAGACTCAAACAACTGCCGTAAATGTGCAATGAAGAAGGCGCGCGAGATATCATCGCCCTTTGACTGGGACATGAAGAGTGAGTCCAACTTCTTCACCAATTCGTTCTCGATTTGCTCAAAGTGGCCAGTTTGCCGATGTTCCGAGATAATCATCCCGAATAGGATTCCGACCGCATTGTTGCGCAACGAATCGTGGTGGCTCAGGCATAGGTTCACGATTTGGCCGATAAGGGGGCTGAGCACTGGTTGATAACCCTGGAAAGTGGTAAGCAGCGGGATCCGGAAAGACGAATAAGTACTTACTCCTTGCGATGTTTCTGCGTCAGGAGTCTCGGGCCATTTAAGGCAGTTCCAGAGACGTAACAGGATGTCAGCACCTTCACCGCGAATATCACCACCGAGCCGCCAGACCGCACGACGTTTCTACACCAAAGTGAGCTGTTAATCAAGTAGGTTTGTGGGCACGCACCTGTGCTGTAAAATCCTCGATGACAAGTTGATCCGACGAAAGAAGTTTAAAGAGCATCTGGAATGCATCGCGCCAAAGGTCGGACTTGAACTGCTGAGCAGCCGACGGTGGAGGAACAAAGATGCCTTTCAAAAGCGTCGCTACTGGATCCATCATCTTGATCAAGACCTTGTGCGCCAAGATGTTCACATTCAGCCACGTGCTTGGCCAAGCGTCGTTGTCAAGGATCGACGTCGCGACTTTGAAGAACTGCATCAAAAGTGCAGCAAAGTTGTCCTTCCCTTCGATGTCATAGCTGGACTCCAGGAAATTATATATGTGCTTGGTCGGTGCGGATAAAATGAGAGCCAGGAAAACGATAGCGGTCTCTCCCAAACCGGGGTTGAAGCTATTGTGTTCCTCGGTAAAGTTGGATGCACTGGTAACGATCCGGGGTGAATTGGGCGGTGATGCCATAAGAGAGAATGGGTAAGACTCGGGGAACGTTACAGGTACTGAAGAGGGGCTCGTCGCAGGCGTCCTTGTGCGCTCGATAGCACGAAGGTTAGCAGGATTTTGGAACCCTCGGTACGAATCCAGAAGCCTGAAAGAGACTCTTAGTCGTCGAAGAACCTCCGTGCAGAAAGCCAGGCTCACCTGGGCAACAACATCAGTAGATACTCCACATTATCTTGCTCTTGTCTGATCAAAGTACGGTCTGAAAGTACCGTTGAGGAAACCAACTGTTGTTGGAGCTTATCCAACATCACGGCAAGGATGGTCACACACAACCGCACCGACTCCAGCCAACAGACACGCGATGCGTCCTTGACACTGTCCGAGTCCCCTTGCTGCGTCTGCGTGAACTCGTCGTAACGACCAAAGTACGGCTTGATCCAGAGTACCACAGCCTGAACGAGCAGAGCTCGAGCTTGGGGGTCGTCGAACAAGAACCCTTTTACGATCTGCAAGTACATTATAAGCCGCCAGATGACGATTTTCCCCTTGGCATTGGATATCGCGTTAGCAAAGTTCGTTGTAGCAGTGACGAGCTCGATGGTCGAAAAAACTTTGCTGAGTTCAGGTAATATCGACGTAAAGTGCTGCAAGGCAATGGTCTGCGTGCCGATGATGGATGGTGGGGCAGAGGTCGCCATCATGCGGTTGACCTCCATCAGATGTGTCCGGACCTCCTTCTTGAACGTCGCTTCGAGGTGTTCGGCGGTTGCGCCACCCGACATTCCAAGCTCCGAGGACTTCTGCAGCTCCCGTGCGCGAGTAATGAACTTGAAGACATAATGCCACACTTTAAGCGCTGCCCTGAGAGGGGACGCTGTATCCGTGCCGGTGGGATTCCTCAAAAGCCTATCCATCGACTTGATCATACGAGAGGACGCAGAGGCGCAGTTGAAGTGTTGTTCGATGTATATGTCTAGGACGGGCTGGAAATTGCTAAACCTCCTGTCCTGGATGATCCCGAGTACCGTCACGAGCGCATTGAACACGAGATGGTCCATCTCCCCAGATTGGTTCATTTGAGAGACAAGGATGCCAAAAAGCGAATCGAAGATGTCGCGCAAAAACTTGACGATTTCACCTTCACCGACAAAGGTGAACTTGGTGAGTACGGTAGAGAGAAGTTCCTTGTCTGGTATCTGGTCCCACTTGAGAAGACTGAGGAGCACTGGATTCTGAGTAAACTTGGTGGAGCACAGAGAGGAACGGATGATGAGGGTGTCGCGGAGGGGAGGAGCGAGCCTCAGGAGATCTGCAGAAACAGTCAACTGATCTGGCCGTTGACCAGGCAAGACCCAAGGCGACGATGACAGATACATGTCTGGTGTAATTTGGCCTAGTCTGTCGGCCTTGTACAGTACCAAGGTGTGGCTACCATCCTCCAAGAACGCGCCTTGCCCGGGGAATAAAGGTTGGAACGCGAATGCGAATACCCGTTCTGGCCCCAAGGCACGATTTCCTGTCCTGTTCCTAAATGTGAAGAACAGATGCCAGTCAGGCACGCCCCGGAGAGGTAACTGAAGCTTGATGAGTTCGCCATATGTTGGCTGACTGTTGCGAGCGAACACTAGCGAGTGGAACTGCGTCACGGGTGGTTCGCCAGATCCAAGCGAGATGGCATTCTCCACCATATTACCAGAGGCATCTCGAACCTCAACGGTGACCTGGACATTTTGAGCAGCCGGCCCGGGACGAGCAAAGTTGACCATGCTGAGACGCGCAGACTGTGCGTGAAGAGTGGGAAATTCTCCAGACCAAAGTTTAATGTAGAGTTCGTTACGGACATCACCCGGGAACACAACGTCAGGGAAGCCAAGGCGGAGGGTGAGCGGGATATCCTGAAGAAAAGACATGTTCTCTTTGATGATGGTAGACACGTCCCCGTGGAAAATTTTGACCGATACAGCAAGCATTTCGGCCCTGCGGAGACGTCAGCTGCTGGATAGGGTCAAAGGGAATAGGCAAGCACCTGGAAGATTTTTCAAACTCTCTGGAGTTGCTCGCAATGATGTCTTGATGAAGCATCGAGAACAATGCCTCGTTGACCGGAACATAGATTGGCATTGTGTATTCACGTGTTGGAGATACATCTAGTCCTTCAGCGACCATCTTGCTTAACTCTGACAGTTCCAGTACTGCGCAACCGAATGGACGACGGTAATTGGGAGTTTCAACGAATCCTGAGCTGTGGGGCGAAGTGGAAGAACGAACCACTCCTGGTGATTCAACGGCAGAAATGGACGACTCCGATAGTTTTCGTCTATTCCCGTCCGCGCCAGGCACACCAGAACCGATGCTTGAGGCCATTTTCATGGCCCCGTTGCGAACGACCCGGCACACCAAAAACAAAGCATCTTGTGCATCGCTATGCGCGATATCGGTGAAGAGTGCGCGGGCACGCATCGTCGATCCACCTTCCCGAGTCAGGACACCGTTGTGGTTTAGCACGACGCAACATTCCTCCGTCACGAATCGCGGGTTATCCGAGTGTTTGTAGATGGAGAAAAAAAGTTCAGCCGATTCCCCGGGCGCACAAAAGGATCCAACGAAAGCACGGAGGTCGAGGAATATGTGATAAAATTTTGCAGGGGATGGCTTAGCGCGACTGGGGACACTCGGAGAAGCGAGGGAACCGACGAGACGAGATGAATGGCGTGGACGTGTGACATCGGGGAAAGCGGAATGTGCCGGGGAGGAGTTCGGCAGCGAGGGAGTGTAATATTCTGCTGACGTGATTCTTGGGAGGCTATGGTTATCTGCCGATACGTTCATGTATGCCAACGCAGTTTGCATAGCGTACATCCTGACAGCGCTAACCCAGCTTCGCGGGTCGACCTCGCCTTCTACATCGACAGAAACGAGTGCTCCCCAAGTAGGATGCCTGACAATGATGTCCAAATCCTGAACCATGTTTCCGGACACTAGCCTTGCCACGCAGTCTCTCCTTAGTGTAATTGTTTCCTCGGCACTCAGGGTGTTGGCGAGCAATTGCCTTCGACCAAGGTGCAAGGCTTCGACGTGAGATTTCACGGTATGAAAGAGCGCATAGTGCCTTCGTGCCAGGTACTGGAACATTAAGCTATGCCATTCTCTCAGCGCGGATGCGATTTCGTCGATGATGGGTTGCGAGGCACCTGACGCGGTGTCGTCTCCGGACTTGAGAGAAGGTCTGGGTGGGAGTGGTTTCAGCGCTTCCTCGGAGGGGGCAGCAGAATAGACGCTGGAAGTGTAAACTGTGAGTGCAGCACGGGAAGACTTGGCTTGGTCTGGAGGCGGGGGGAGCTTGAATGACTTGCGCTCATCTTCCACACCGTCTTTTTCACGATCCTTGTCCTTGGCGTGGTCGCGGTCGCGGTC
Organism: Boletus rex-veris; assembly: GCA_038088795.1. Classification (NCBI taxonomy): domain Eukaryota; kingdom Fungi; phylum Basidiomycota; class Agaricomycetes; order Boletales; family Boletaceae; genus Boletus; species Boletus rex-veris. The sequence goes on from JBBPJQ010000172.1 coordinate 19,407, forward strand.
TCGCGCGGGATGGTCCGGGCCGGAGTTGGCACGTTCGCGCTTCCACTGCGCAAGATACTCGACCACGTGTGATGCACCACTCTGGTGCTGCCCGGTCGCGGAGGTTGGATTGTTGATCAGTGATGTGACTAGATCAGGAAGACGACCTTCTGCGTCCGATAACTCGTCCCGAGCATAGATGTGGGACTCCGGGAAGATGCCAATGAATACTTGTTGTGGTTCGTCTGCTTTAGGCGCCTTGGTGGAGACGGACGGATCGGTCAGTGGAGGTGGTCGACGTGCTGTACACACGACGTATCTAGAAACGGGGACAGGGTGTGACGACGGCCGTTTGCGGAAAGTGGTCGGGCGTGGACTCACCCACGATACCAGATACCGTCGACTTCCTTGCCTCTGGGAGTGTATTTTTCGAAAGCGTAGACTTCGTCGCCGACTTCGAGGGAAACGACGTCTCTGTGTCCGCCGACGTCGCCGTCTGAGGCTTCGGTGATGGTAGACATGGGTCGTCGGTTCAGTATGCGCGTCTCGCGCTTGGAGGAGGAGAGTGGATGGACGGCATAGCCATACACGATGAGTGGGAGGGGTTCCCATACGCCTTTACGCTGGGCAGTCGCTGTGCCCATGGCGAGGAGGGTAACGAGCGAGACCAGAGATGTTGCTGGCTAGTGCCGACGTAATAAATAACGTGGGCTCGTTTCAAGGACGATGATCGGATGGAAGTACAAGTTAAGTGATGAAGTCGGAGAGAGCAGGAAGATTCGGCAATTCTGAGTCGGACAAATAATACTCGCGCAACTACACGCATCGTAACAATCAATCTCTTTATCAATTGACGTTTTTACCGACGCCAGCCCTTCAGCGAGGCACGAGAGCTTTACTTATGTATTCTGTATGTACATAGACACCAATCCCACGTTTGAGTTGAGCGCTGCTGGTCAAGCTAAGGACTGGACTGGACTGGGCCGCAAGGTTCGAGACACAGCTCTCCTCCTCGTCGTCAAGGCGCTGACATTCTGACAGAATGTTATCCTCTGCTGGTCGTTCACGCAGACCAGAACACGTCCGCCCACTACGCACGTTGGCTGGTCACACCGATACTGTCAGATGTATCGCCTTCTTCCCCGACAACCGTCGCATCGCCAGCTCGTCGTGGGACAACACCGTTCGCGTTTGGGACGTCGAAACAGGCTTGCAAACGAGGGAGCCGTTCACCGGTCATACAGACGTAGTCCGCTCCGTCGCCGTCTCCCCAAACGGCGAAAAGATTGCCAGTGTCTCAGAGGATCGAACGTTGCGGGTTTGGAGTGTGTCGAGTGGCGAACTCGCCTATGAGCCTGTCGATGGACATGCCTCCGGGCTGTGGTGTGTCGCGTTCTCGCCCGACGGGCGACGAATCGCCACCACCGGCGATAATACGATACGCTTATGGGACACAGATACAGGTGATTTAGTCGCTGGCCCTTTCAGATCACACAATGGCAATCTGTATGCCCTCACTTTTTCCCCTGATGGTCTCGAAATCGCCAGCGTTGCAAACGACAAAACGGTTCGCATCTGTGATTCCGACATTGGTCAAATGCTCCTCGGTCCTATGGAGGGCCACGACAACGATGTGAGATGCGTCGCATACACCCCCGACGGTCGTCACCTCGTCACCGCAGCCGACGATGGCACAATTCGCGTCTGGGACGTCATCACAGGCGAACAGGTCGGAGAGCCTATGAAATCCTATGCGAATATCATCACCTCCATCGCCATATCTCCCGATGGCGCCTTCCTTGCCACCGCCGGTCCCCACATCGTCATGCAAGTCTGGAACCTAGACACCCGTCAGGTCGCCGGCCTCCCCCTCCGGCACGCCAATGACGTCTCCTGTGCTGCCTTTTCTGTCGACGGTCGATACCTCGTCGGCGGGTGTTGTGACTTTAGAATATGGCTTTGGGATGCCGACGTCATTCGCCAACCTTCACCCGACGCACCTCCACCATTACCCAAAGCCGAACCTTCTCCTCTAGTAAGTCGATCGTCTCGTTTCCTGGACACGACCAGATCTGTCCTAACGAGTTCACAGCCCGCAACAGATGCAAAGCCCGAAGACAGCTCAGACCCTGCACCCATCTCGCCAGCTCTGATACCACTGCCCCCGTCTCCAAACAGTCTGTTAGGTTCCATCTTGGAAGTGAGTCGAATTACACACTTCCACTCTTCTCACCCCCCAATTATCCAGCTTCCTAGGTCTCATCATCCGCCATCCCCGCCGATAGAGAGCGTTAAACAAGTTCATGAAGTCCAGACGGAGTCTCCTCCTGCGGTAACGAAACGGACAGACCCCATTATCGTCAAGGGCCTATGGAAGAGGCAGAAAAAGCCTGGTGAGGGGTCGAATACGGCCATGCCCAGGTTGAAAAGTCGCTTGGGAAGTCGCTTGCGACGCCTTGTGCAGGCAAGCTCATCGCTGTCTCTTACCTGAAGAAATCGTTTTGATCGTCATCTCTACACAGGGACTATCGACTAAACCAGGTGATGGTGCACCTGACAGTGACGCCGATCATAAAGGTTCGGTGGCAGGACCAGCTGACATGCAAGAGACGAGGCGGGGACATGACCCAGACCCTGATGATGGCCACGAGGTACTATTCCTTTGCTGTTACTTTGCTAGAACGATACGACACGATTAACCAGTGTGGCACATCCACATTACCTACACTGTTGTCTCAATAGTCACGATAGTCACTAACACACAAACGAACTTGGTAGTGATTGGAGTGATATTCCCAGTGTTTCCAGCACGTCCGAATCCAAACAAGCCACAAAAATCCACAGTGAAATGGTACAACAAAGAACGAAAAAAAAAAAAAAAATTTATAAAGACTATCAGTACTTATTGTGCTCATCTTATGAAGGGATATGGCAAGGAAGATCAACAAAGATCGATGTCCATGTGTCCGATGAGTCGCTGTTTAGATTATCTCTCCTGGGTCTAATGGTCCCAGTGGTCCGTAAGCGTCTCTCGATCGTGAATGATAATTGTGTACATCTCGTTGATGGGCTACAGGGGAGAAAGCTGAAGTTAATGGGGTCTGAGAGCTTTCAGATGGTATGGAATGCGAGGTGGCAGCACGCCCGATCAGATGTTGCTGAGATGGATTGTCAGAGAGCTGATAACGTGTTCCAAATGCCGAGGATGTCGGTGTGCGTGCAGGGGAATGACTCGGGGAGTCGTCAAACCCAGCATCCAGCATCGCCTCTAATTGAGCATGGCCAACCAGTCCGCCCTCTCCAGCGGCTGAGACAGTATGAAGTCCTACAGGGGGAGGAGGATACTGCACGCTGCTCTCGTTGTATCCTCCGACCTGTTGGCTCCAATGGTCATCCTCCGAAGAAGTAACCGAGTATGCGTCGGAGCCTTCGTACTGACTTCCTCCTCGAACACTTAGCAGATCATTCTCGCTCGTGAGGAATCCGCCTGGATGTAGACGCTCCATATCTCTTCTCCTTCGTTCTTCACGCTTAAGTTTGCGAAGCCTCGATCGTTCCCAGTCTTCCCAACGGCGAAGCGGCACAGACAACCCGCCGACGGAAGTGTCACCGGTTTCATGGGCTTCGCCTTTTGCTTCTCCTTCCACTTTCCTGTCACGAGTAGTCAGCGATACGTACCAACAAGCCAACAGCCGGGAACAACTCACCTTGTCTCTCCCCATGAAAAGTCGTCAAAGTGCCAGAATGAATAAACAGGTAATACAAAGTTCCAGATGGGGAGGGCAATAAGGTATATCAACATCCAGAATACATAAACGATCTTCCTTGTTGTGATCACAATCAAAACGGCAGGAAGACCAAGCACCGCAACCAACAATATCAACGGGATCGCCTCCTGGAAGTTGACCGGAGGGTTTATGATCATGCTGACGATGAGAATGTAAGTTAATGAAATGGCTATCGGAAGGACGACGGTGCCGAGGAGATCCATGAAAACAACAAATTGCATGCTGAAACAAAAGGTACCACAAAGGTTGCGTACAAGGACAAGCTCCATGAGATTGTGGATGGTCGAATTGATCCAGCGGCGCCGTTGGGATAAAAGGACAGAGAATGTATCGGGAACAACAGTACGGCAGCGAGCTTGCGGAAGGAACATCATCTTGCGGTTGGGGAATGTACGGATGAGAATGGTGGTCAAGAAACGATCTTCACCGAGTAACAACAGATTTTTCTGGTGTAGGGTCGCGACTTCGCTTTGGCTGTACTCGCGGACAATCTCCGGCTTGATGATAAGGGGAACCCAATCGTCACCGTTGTTTCGACGAGCTTTCAATCGGAACATCGAGAAACAGCCTGGAAGGCATGAAACACCACCAAAAACGGATTCGAAGCCCTTGGCGAGGTGGTGGGAGATGAAGTACTCAAACACCTGGATAGCTGTGACCCATGACTCTCGTTTGTTGGCTATCCGAGTCTCCCCACAAACACCCATGATCAGTTGGTCATGGTGCATACAGTTCACCAAGGCTTTGAGTGAATCGGGAAACACTTTGGTATCTGCATCGACCTATGGAACATGAGCCCTACTAGAGCATCTGCAATTGGCGGAATCGGCATACCATCAGGCAGACTTCAAAGAAATCAGGAGTGACACCCATAAGCACATGGATTTTACGGAACAAGTCAAAGTCGAGTGGGGTCATGCGGTCATTATAAGTGACCCGAGAGAAGAAGTTCATCAGGATAAGTTGACTGTCGCGTTTGCCACGATTACCAGGTTTCTTGTCTGTTGACTCGGCTTCCGTACCGCACTTTACAATTATCAACGTAGGGGTGCGGCTACCTGCGCAAGCTGTACAAACAAAGTTACTTCGAGCGAAGCCATCGTCAAGAAAAAACGTACTGTAATGGCCCGCATAAACCAATGCGCGGTTCTCTCTCTTGGCCCCAGATCCAACCGCAAGGTAACTCATAGGTGTGGGGTTTCCAAACCGTGGGTCGGCCTCCAGTAGACTGACGCAAATATCTGGAGTGCTTCTTTTCTCTCCCGCTCCAGTGATCATTCCGTCTGCGATGACGAAAAGAAGTTTTCGGTGGTCGGAATATGTCGTCCGAGAGAGCGAGTCGAGTGTCGAGCGCACAGACTCTTCACCCTCGGAGTAGCAAGTCACCAAACACACGGCAAAGAGCTCAGCCCCAATCTGGGCCAAGCTCATGACCTGACTCGGTTCCTGAGGAGACACTTGGGCAGCAGCAGGGGCTCCGGGGGTCTTGCGAAGCGTTGCCGGTTTTTTGGAGCCGCCTAGGCCTGCCCAAGGAGCCATGCCGGTTCTGTTGTCGATGGAGATGTTGGCACCTTCTGGCATAACGGCAGGGCTTATGGCTGAGCGGTCTAGGTCGGTGCTGTCCGGAGGGCCAGCTAACCTGGCAGAGAGGAACCAGTTGAAGACACAGGCCATGGCGAATCGCACGAGAACAAGACTGAGGATGACGATGAGGCCGACATAGAGAAATAATGATGACACGAAACAACCGGGTGTGATTTTGTCTATGTTTCCCGCATAGTAACGTTGGATGAGACAAGGAACAGCAGATTTGGTTGCGGCATTGCTGTAGAACAACCAGGTTGCATCCTTTCCACTGGTATTGTTTGGCAGGAGCAGAACAGAGCGAATGGCAAGATCGACGGGGTCGGAAAGAATGGGGGTGGGATGTAGCTGCGCGTAAGGGTTCATGTTGAGGACGGCACCATCGAGGACGAAATAGTTGGACATGGCAGCAACCTGGGACCAGTCGTAGCCAAGGAGCTGCGCGGTCTGCTGGATGTTGAGTTGGGTAAAGGTAGAAGAAGCATTGAGGGGGCCGAGGGGACAAGGAGTGGCGAAGCTACACGGATCGTCTGTTGCGACGTGGAAGGGGAGACCATTGCAGGCGGTATACTGTGATGCGCTGCGGGCAAAGTATGGAGTGATATCCTGACCGGGCTCCTGCTCGGTGAGGGCGCCCAAGTTGACGCCTTCGGGACTCTGTGCATCGGTGACGTTGAAGACGGTGCCCTGTACGCTAAGGGTGCCCGCGACAGAACCAAGGGTGGTGTAACGAGCGGAAGTAGTACTAGAGGTAGATGGACAAAGGACCTTTTGGGTACCGACGGTGATGAAGGCGACACCAAGGCAAAGAACGAGAATGATGCAGCAGAGAGCGATCTTCTCCCTCCAAGCCTGTATCATGTTCTTGTCCGTGAGACCGCCAAGCGACGTGAGGAGAAAGGACGGTGCCCAGAAGGTGACGATGCGGGAGAAGACGCGCCATGGGTCGAAGCCAGTGCCGACGGTAGTGCCAGGGACCCAACCTGACGCGGTGGGAGCGAGGGAGGAGGGGGGGTTGATGAGTGGGACGGGTGCAACACTGCGCTCCGGGCGAGTGAGAGTTTTTGCGCGACGGATGGTTGTGCCAGTTGAGGTTGGCTGCCGTGGAGGAATGTTGGTGTGTGCAATACGAACTGAGCGAGACATGTTCGTGAGTAGTAAATGAGGGGAGGTGGGGAAAGGAACGTCGTCGTCGTCGTCGTGGTGAGAAACCAAGTATGTAAGTAGTAACAACTACCCGAGCGATGCCAGACTCAGCGTCCATGTCCGACGCCGTTCTCGACGACGCTCCACCCGCAAACTGTCGCGAAGTCAAGACCGCACCGGACGCGGATCCAACGGTGACGCCGCAGTGGACACTCCAGGTTTGTCTGCCAGTACTGTCCCCCGCCCTTCTCAGCTTCGGTGGCGCTGACTCTCCAGAAGCTCGCCCCATTGGCTTCTCAGCATCATATGAGCGAATACAGCCGCATGAAATACGGCCATCAAGGTATTCCTAATATCTCTCTTATTATCTCTTACTCACACCCACAGGCTGTCCCATCTTGTATGTCCCTCTGTCGTTGCATCTCCCCGACGTCGTGCGCAATCTGCGTGAGCAACAGCAAAAATACGCAGACCAGGTCCTCTGGTGGCCTTGTACCATCCCCGACCCTCCCCCTGGTCCCCTGATACCAGCAGCAAAGCAACGCGCTGCACTCGCCACTGGCGAAACCGTACCGGATCCACAATTGCAACAGCAACTCTCCAGCGCACTTTCGGAATGCATCACCATACAGCCGTCACATCAAAACGATACCACCACTCCCTTGCACGTCAAAACATCAGAATCACATCCCATCAAGTACGTCCATCCCTCCCAACTCACGCGCCACTAACCACTCATCCACAGTATTTCTCCAATCATACCCCCAGAGTCACTCATTGCAATCTCATCTCATCTTACTTTATGTAAAAAACCGTCTCCCGTCTTGTTTGAACTCCACCTCCCTTACAGTCTCGATTGGATGGCCGGATACCCACAACTATCCCCCTCACCCATCTTACTACCCGCCGTGTCACCTGCAATCTCACAGAACAAACATTTACCATCCAACGAACGCCGTTCGTCTGTCTCTGGCGTTCTCAACGCAGCCCTCAACACGAGAATTTCGCTCCCTCCTCTCCCAGTTCCCTCCTCGAAAATGTTGCTTTCCCTCAAGCGTAACCTCAAAATCCACTCAGTGCCCAATGGGGCGTCCCGAAGTGACGTCGCAGAGATCCCGAGGCTCGACCCACGCCATGCCGCGTCGTTGTCCACTCAGACAATGTCTCGGCCCTCACACAGCCGCATCCCGTCGATACTCGCTCTCCCAGCTACCTATGCCTTACATCCATTCTCGGTTCACGGGTGAGTATTGTTTTCAGATTACGACGGGCTTCTTTTTATTTGGTATAGTCGCCCACCAACAGCCCCGTCACCTCCAAACAAGATTTCCAAGTTTCGAGCTTCCAAGTCATCCATCACAGCACCCTCTCGACAAGGTACCACCAACCAAAGACCGTTCAGGCTTGGGAACCTCCTCCTGTCATCTTGCCCTGGCAAGAAAGGTTTGTCCTTTCTCCCTATCCTGTTCCTGTTATTTACATTCCCACTCCTTGCTCTCCCCATCAAGTACGATTGACTGGACCTCTACGTGGACGGAGTGCCGTCTGCAGAGATCTGGATGTCGATTTGCGACGGATGAAACTGCTAGGCGCACGCTGCGTCGTGTGGTAAATTTTATTCTCTCACTCCATTGACATGTTTGGTGATGTTATGTCGAAGCTGTCTCGACGACGAGGAACTTGAATTCCTAATAGGCGCTTCATGGATCGAATACTGCCAAGTAGCACATCGAGAGGGTCTCGATGTCCTACGGTACGCATCCCCCACCGCATACCCATTCTTTCTTACTGATGGTATGACCGCACGTTCATAGTATTCCCCTACCAGAAGGTCTAGCTCCGCTTTCACCCAAATCTCTTGATGCCGATTTAGATCGGATCATTGAGAGATACACCCTACAAGGCATTTCCGTGTTAGTGCACTGTCGCGGAGGGGTTGGTCGTGCTGGACTTTTCGCATGCTGTTGGATGCTGAAGCTTGGGCTCTGTGGATGGATCGAGACCGACATCTCATCAACCACTGCCACTGCCGCAAGTGCGGTCGATTCAGAGATTAAGCACGATGATACCTCATCTTCCCTATGGGACAGTGAAACTGTGGTGCAGCGGGATACGTTGCAGCTCGTGGAGCGGGTAATCGAGGTGGTGCGAAGACGAAGAAGCGTCAAAGCCATCGAAACCCTGGAGCAAGTCCAATTTCTGGTGGAATACGTCGATTATCTGAGGACATGTGGACGTATCAATAACAACTCATAATGCGGAGCTTTCCACCCTCAGCTCGCATGCGATCGCAATATATTTGTAAACTACAACAGCTCTAGTACCCACTGTAGCTAGCAAAGTACAGTAATGGACACGCACTTCATATCTCATGACGATAAGAAACAACCGGCAAGGAAACGCAACTGCTACTGTCAGCTCCAAATTTCTTGTCAAACCATGACTTGTCTTCCTCTGGAACATCTGCCGACACTCTCCGCACTTGCTCAATCTTCTGAGCGACGGACTCGGCATCTTCGGCTGAGAAGCCGCATCGCTTGGTCAGTTTCTTCCGCAGGTCACTGCCATCCAGCTGCTTTACACGGCGTGGCGACAGCCAACCGCGCATGTGTAGCACCACCCGCTTGACCCAACTTGCCTTTTCTTCCTGCCAAGTGACCCGACCGCTATACTCCAGGAGGAACTTGCGGATAATCTCCTTAGACTGGTCATACTTGTCGCTGAAGATGTTTTTGTACCCGCGGGTCGTCGTGATACAAGCGTGCCCGTGCGATCTGAGTCCATACTCCATGACAGCCTTTTCGTTCTCGCTCCACCACTGCTCCATGGAGTCGTACATCTCCAGATGCGTCACGACGATGACGACGGGCACCTGGCGGTGGCAAAACACCTTTACGAACAGGTTATACGTCTGCTGCATCGTGATGGAGACCCGTCCACCCTTCATGCAAAACACGAGGAGATTGATACCGCCAGACCGCTCCAGTCTGGAAATGAGCGCATAAGCCTGGTAGACGACATCCAGGTACTCGGCTTTCTTCATCTTGCCCTGGGCCTCGTGCAGACCAGCTGTGTCATGCAGGGCAAACTCGACGCCGTCGAGGGGGACGACGTACTCTTGCGAGTGGAGGGTGCAGCTCTTGGCACCACTCGAGGTAGTGGCTACGTCTCTACCGGAGATGAGATTGACGAGGGAGCTCTTTCCTACGCCGACGTCTCCGACAATCAGGACGTTGCGGCGGATGGGCCGCTCGGAGGAGGTGGGACTAGAACAAATGGTATCCGGTCGCATGGCAGCGGGGAGATGACCGAGGATGGAAGAGTCGATGGGCGATACGGTGGCAGCTGAATGATAGGTATCCGACATGTGTCTTCGTCAGGAGGCTGAGGTTTGGGGAACTGACCTTTCACGGGGAACGGCCTTTATGAGGTGGCATGCGGGCGACGTCTTCTCCAAGGGTCCGTGAACGATGGACACGCCGGGGCTCCATATCAAACGCTGTGAGCTTCTCAGGCTTGAGAAGAGCCGATATCAAGCGTCGATGAGCGTTTATCCTGGGAGAACGTTCATCGTGACATCGTCCATGGTAAAGGCATCATTAAGCCGGTTAACCGGCCGCGTGGTCCTGGGTGCTGCACAAGATATTAACCTGACCAGTGATGCATTAAATAGCTGCGCTCGGAACACGCTGCATGCTTGCTGGGATCAGAACCAACACTTGTTCGATCTAAAAACCATCGTGATAAGAGTCATTTCTGAGAGCTGCGGAAGCAGCGCCCGTACGTCATGCGAAGGTGGATGATACAACGAGGAGGAAGCGAGGGGCTGGATGTGGTGTCTTGGAGTTCCGGAACTTGAGTGAGAACCGTCCTTGGTCAAGCGGACAAAGCTGCAATTCGATAAGGGTATGCAGCGTGGGAAACGACAGTCCCTGCGGATTTCACCCTACCGCAGCCTCCCCTTGGCCCAAGTTGACTTCGGCCAGGGCCTATCGTACTGTTGTGGATATTAGAAATGCGATATGCAGCGTGGATGATGGTCCCAGCCTCATTGCAAAAAAACCCTGCTATCATGATCACAGCATGACCGTATTCCATTTCACCGCGTTTGGTCAAATGGTTATGGGGGTATAGCTGGGTCACCCTCTCAACGTCGTAGGTACGACCAATTGGTGGACGTTCAGAGCTTAGAGACGTTCAGAAAGGCTAATCGTTTATTCTCACCCTGTTCCTTCTATCAAATTCCCGTTCCTCGCCCAACAAGTGCGATTGACTGGACCTGTGCGTGGACGGAGTGCCGTCTGTGGAGATCTGGATGTCGATCTGCAACGGACAAAAATGTGGGGCGCACGATGCTGTGTTATTATATTGCGGGACCCGGGTAGGGCACAGCCGCACAAGCCAGAAAATAGTAGGATTAGGTAAGCGATTAGGCGCGTCACGCCTGAGTTACAACATACATAGGTCACGGCACACGAAAGCGACTAGTAAGCATATACTTTGGATAGCCAACAGATTACAGTAATGGACATGCACTTTAAAACTCGCGACGATGACGACGATAACGAACAACCGGCAAGGAGGCAAGTCTGCCAATGTCAGCTCTAAATTTCTCATCAATCCGTGACTTGTCCTCTTCTGGAGCGTCTGCAGACATTCCCCGCGCTTCCATCTTCATCTTCTGGGTAACAGACTTGGCATCTTCGACTGAGAGGCCGCACCGCTTGATCAGCTGCTTTGCAAGGCGTGGAGGCAGCCAGCTGCGCATGTGCAGCATCAACCGCTTGGCCCAAGTTGCCCTTTCTTCCTTCCAAGCGACCTGACCGCTATACTCCAGGAGGACGTTGCGGATAATCTCCCTGGACACCTCATACTTAGCGCTGAACATGTTCTCGTACCCGCGAGTAGTCGTGATACAAGCGTGCCCGTGCGATCTGAATCCATACTCCTTGATAGCCCCTTCGTTCTCGTTCCACCACTGCTCCATGCACGCGTAATCCTCCAGGTGCGTCACGGCGATGACCACGGGCACCTGGCGGTTGCAAAACACCTCCGCGAACAGGTAATACGTCTGTTGATCCGTCCGCTCTTCATGCAGAACACGAGGAGATTGATGCCGCCAGACTGCTCGAGTCTGGAAATGAGCGCATAAGCCTGATGAATGGCGTCCAGGTATTCGACCGTATTCATATTGTCCTGGGCCTCGTGCAGACCGGCTGTGTCATGCAGAGCAAACTCGACACCGCCGAAGGTGACAACGTACTCTTGCGACTGGAGCGTGCAGCCCTTGACTCCCCTTACGGAAGAGTCGATTGGCGATACGGTGGCAGCTGGATGATGGATATCCGACATGTGTGCTCCTCTGGAGACTGAGTTTTTGGGAACTTGACCTTTCACGGGGCACGGCCTTTATGAGGGTGGGATGCAGGTGACGTCTTCTCCAAGTGCCCGTGAACAATGGACATGCCGGGGCTCTATATCAAACATTGTGAGTTTTTCAGGCTTCAGAAGAACCGATATCAAGCGTTGATGAGCGTTTATCCTGGGAGAACGTTCATCGTGACATCGTCCATGGTAAAGGCGTCATTAAACCGGTTAACCGGCCCCGTGGCCCTGGAGCCTGCACATGTGTACAGAGATATTAACCTGACCAGTGATGAATTATACAGCTGTGCTCGGAACGCGCTGCATGCTTGCTGGGGTCAGAACCAACACTTGTTCGATCTAATAACCATCGTGATAAGGACCGTTTCTGACAGCTCAGCAGCGCCCGTACGTCATGCGAATGTGGATGATACAATGAGGGCGCGAGGGGCTGGGTGTGGAGTTTTGGAGTTCCGTGGGTGACCCTGGCAACTGTCCAGGCTTGATCAGGGATGCACCGTGGAAAACGACCCCCAAGTTCTAAATCTCGGAGCCTCAGCTGCTTTTCCAGCTCAACATACAGCCTCGGGGCCCTTGGCCCAACTTCGGACCCTGTCGTACCGTGCGGACATTATAGAAATACGATATGCAACGTGCATCATGGTGATGCGGCACCCCATGCAGCCTTGTTGCCAAACCCTACTAGCATCATAACACGTCATGGAGTCACAAGTTCACCACGTTTGATGAAACGGGCCGTCCATAATGGTGTTGTGGTTATGGGGTATAGCACTGCAGGCTGCCGTTGCCACTTGCCCCAGCCCCGGCGTATTCAAGGTGAGCGCAACCACTAGCACACTTAGCCTGCTAGCTCATATAAAGGTAGTCTCGCCACGACGAATTTAAGGACACGACGTTTTGCGCAACGAAATACATGGCCCGGGGACTCCAAACCGGTCCTGGCTCAGACGTAGGTCTTTTCTCCATGTTACACAATATAAATTGGCTTACAGATACGTTATATGAGTAGACCTCGGCCAAGCTGGCGCACGGTCCCGCGATGCCCGTCAGAAAATCAACCGACTGGCCACCCGTGGTAGCGCTCAACCTTGACTCTTCTATCCTCAATCTGACGTACTCCACGACAATAGTATAATCAAGTGCAACATCAGCCCACGATATTCAGAATGGATATAGACAATCCCGGAGTTACCAGAGTAAGTATCATCAACGATGTCCCGTCTAGACCGAGTCTCAACCGGGTTTTAAGGGTCGTAGTTCTTCTCTCGAGGTTAGAGTGCAATCTTATTCACTTGAACCCGGGAATCAACTTTTCCCCCCTCAGATCAACAAAGGTCGCAATATTGTGATCTTCGGAGACAGCGGGGTCGGTAAAAGCTCCTTAATCAACATGCTCGCCGGTCGCAAAACAGCGGAGACTTCCAACGGTGTCCTCGGATGCACATTTCAGAGCCGTCTGCATACAATAACCATCGGGGGGGAGAACGTCAATCTTTGGGATACCGCTGGCCTCGACGAAGGGACGCGGGGTCGCGTCCAACCCGAAGTGGCAGAGAGACATTTGACCAAGCTGCTCCGTGAACTACGGAGTGCGAATGGCGTCCACCTTCTCGTCTACTGCATTCGCGGTCCGACTGTTCGGAAATCGCTGGCGAGGAACTATGTCATCTTTTATTCTGCGATATGCAGGAAGAAGGTTCCCATTGTTGCCGTCGTGACGGGACTGGAGAACGAGGCATCTTCGATGGAAGATTGGTGGATTAAAGGCGAGAAGGAACTGGCCAAGTGCAAGATGCGCTTCAACGACCACGCATGCGTTACAACCATTAGCAGCGAGAAACTCGTGGGTACTGTATTTGAAGAGCGCAGCATCTTGTCGCAGCAATTGGTCCGGAAATTGATCGTCGACAACTGCCGCCACACTGCCACCCGACCATCCTCCGACACCAATGTCTTTATCAAAGCCGCCTTGCACGACTTTCGGTCTGTGATGAGGTTCGGCTGGGAGAATGTCCAACCCCTTTGCAATGTCGTTTTCTGCCAGACCGACATCACCCTCTTTCGTCCGGGCATCTTTGGCGACCTCCGAAAAATCAATTCTCAGATCAACGGACGCTCGTTCGTCTTCCAGTACGCTGGAGATCTTTCAGAACGTTACATCACTCCAAGGATATCCAAAGGCGGTGCCGATCTATTGATCTTTGCTGGGACAATGATCGATTCTAACAAGGAGAAATTCCGCAACTTTTATACTTCCTGCAGCGGCGAGGTCTGCCCTGTTCTCGTCGTCACAGATGGTCCCTCTGTCAAGGAATGGATGGAACATCTCGATGCTCAAGGGATCGGGGCCCGCGTTACATCCATTCCTTCATCCATGGACGGACAGACCCAGGCAGAGTTGTGCGACATTATTGACGAACTATGTCTCGTCAGGGCGCCTGCCAGGTATCGCAGGACGAACCTCCTCAGATTTTTTGGGCGCAAGGCGAAGGATAATGTCGGGGACGAGATACCTGCCCCGTAGGATTGGGCGGTCCTTGGGAGAGGTAAAGACAACATGGCTCGGATGTTCAAACAGTGTCGCAGCGATGTCGTATGAGGTTGCTGTACTTTCGTCGGACACTACTGTATGATATTTATCTTTGAAAACTTTGTTGGGTCCTACTCTTAGGTACTCGTACATACAATCCGACAATACATTGCCGTAGAGCGTTGCAGCCTACGGCAGTCCAGCCCTTTCCTAAGTACAAGCGGAGCGCATCCCTTAGTTGGGTCTACGCATCTAGCTTCAGGAATCAGACAGAAGACCCATCGATGCATCAATAATCATTGGTCTTCTTGTATACTCTCGACGAGCTGTGTATAACTGAATATGTGCAGAAGTTTTGATACAAAGGGACTTTCCGCCAATTCTTTTCGTACACGGGTCAATCAGCACGGCATCATTGAACCTGTAGAGCATGCCAACGCAAAGATGATGAAAGTGCCAAAGCGTGCGGTCATCGGGGGATACGGGAAAGAGTAGATGTGTGGCAGCAAATTGGAGGAGCAATCCAATGGCGCATCTTCAGACATGGCAGGGGGTATGGAGCAGACTCCGCAGAACTAGTCGGCACCCCGATGGCACAGAAGCCTTGAGCGGATTCGGGCGGAAGACGCAGAGCCTAGAGGTACAACGAAGGTGCAAGAAGGAGCCTGAGAAGGTGCAGATACTAGACGCGACACGTGGTTCAGCATGATCTCTGATTACCGTGACGGTAACGCGGCCGACCTGGCTACTCCCAGAAACATTTATTGACAATGTCCTCATCGTTCGCCAAAACAAAACTCAAGACAGCGAGGGACGCTCTCGGAAAAAAGCAATACGAAACGGCCCGTGATGCAGCTCTCCAAGTCCTCGACTATGAACCCGACAATTACAATGCGTGCGCCTACTTTGGATTCTTTCACGCACCATTGGATCGACGTGTAGAACGACAGTCATGTATTCCTTGGTCTTGCATTCCTTGAGCTGGGAGAGAACGATAAGAGCGAGCAAGTAAAGCCATCGTGTGTATTGCGCATTCGGATGGCCTGATAGCCACGCAGTATTATCGCAAAGCCATCGAGCTCAAGCCAGATCAGATCCTGGCCTGGCAGGTGAGTCACGTCCGTTCATCGCAGGTTACTTGACATAATCAACCAATTGCACAGGGCATAGTGCAACTGTACGAGAAAAGCGGTCGATGGGATGCGCTCTCGGAGGCACTGGAACACAACATGCAGATGTTTGCCAAAAGGTACGACCGTGCTCTGGTCCTCATGTGCCCCGGCAGACATTCACTCTAGTGGTGATGTCACCAAATGCGCGGAGATGCTCCAAAAGTTGATTTTGACCAGACGAGAACATGGCACGCGTCAGCAGGTAGGTATGTTCGATTCCACGCCTGAATATTGGAATGAAGAGGCTGTCCTATGCAGGTAGTGAGCGTCCTTTCTTACTTGCTTCCTGACTCGCCATTGTCTGCAACGTTGTCAAGCCTACCACCACCGGATCCAACAAACCCGACTGCTTCTTCAACATTCGACATACAAGCCGCGATCCACAACTCGCTCCCTATTACTGAAGAAATTATATCGATAATCGAACGTGATGAAGGATCCGCTGTCAAGAATGAATTCGATAAGCGACGTACGCGTCTTGGTGGGCCGTCTCCTGACCAACTGAAGAAGGACATCGGGGTGGAAGTGTGGGGTTCATCCAGAGTATAATCACTTCATCCAGAGTATTATATCTACTTATTATTCTTCCCAGTTGCCATCGCTCTACCAGGAAGTCCTGAACCATCCAAATACCTCTGACGAGCTCCGTCGCTCTACCGAATCGAAGCTCATCATGTACAAACAAAAATACTTTTACGCACTACCAACGACATCTCCGGAGAAAGTGAACATTGGGAAGGAGCTCGATGAGCTTGTCGATGGTGTGGTCATAATTGGAGTACCCGATGAACTTTCTTGGTCTATATTTCTCGAAGGAAAGGATACTGGTACGATCGGTTCGTGTTGATCAATCTCATCCAAGGGGAATTTCTCAGAGCCATGATAGACGGGTATGACCTGGACCATCTCAGGCAGTATATGAACCTCTTACCCGCTACTCCGTTGGCGAGGCTGCTTGAAGGCTACTTTCTTTATACTGGGACATCACTCGAGGAGGATGAAGACGAAGAAGATAACAAGCATCATCGACAGGTAGTCGAAGACCGGGACCCATTCAACACCATCATCGTAGGTTTATTCTTGGAGACATTTCACCCTCTCATTATTCCGTTAGGAAGGTTTTGGTTTGTTGCCCTCTTCGCTCTTAGCTACTCGCATCGCAGCCGAGGTGTACCTCCAAGAGCTGGATTATCCCAGTGTCATCAATATAGCAGAAAGCGGGCTTGAGCTCGTGCGAAGACACGAGAGAAATACAGGACGCAAGATCGACCAGTAAGTATTCATGTCCTCCAAGCAACATATTTATAATGATTATATCGTTCAGAGTACGCAAGGCATTCAACGTGGCGCTTGCCAGTGCGTTTGTGCACTTATACCCACCGAAACATCACCCGCGTGCTCTCCGACTCCTGGACGATGTCCTCAAGTTTGATCCCAATAATGTGGATGGGTTGATCGGCCGTGGCTATGTCCTCCAGCATACTGGGAAATGGGAGGAGGCCGAAGCATTGTTCACCAAAGCGGCGTCATTCGTTCCTTCGGGAACCCAGAAAAGCGTCCGTGCAAAGGAGGAAAGCGCTTGGTGTCTCAGCAAGATTCAGGTCGAAAAGGGCGTTCAGGCGTTGAAGGAGGTATTAAATGATCTGCAAGGCGACGAGCATGATATGGATCGGGCCCGGTGCCTATGGCGCATTGGACAAGGCTGCTGGGAAATGGGTGGTTGGTCCACGTTGCCCAGCTATTAGCTAATTGTTTCTTATCATGTTCGCAGGCGACTTCCGTGAAGAAGCTTTCTCCCACTTTGTAAATACCTTGAAGTGCGACCGGACATATGCTCCTGCATATACCTCTCTCGGTATATATTACTCCGAGTTTGCGGACCCACCCGATCCCACTCGAGCCTCCAAGTGTTTTCAGAAAGCGTTCGAACTTGACCCACGAGAAGCAGGTGCTGCTAAGAGACTTGCAGAGGGATTTGCCGACGAACGAGAATGGGACCTGGTGGAGGTAGTCGCCCGGAGGACCATCGATGGCGAAGGTGGACTGGATGCTGGAATTCAAACCCAAGATGGTGCAGTCGCGGGCAGATACCTCCCCACGAATGCCTGGGCGTGGAAAGCAGTGGGTGTGGTAGAGTTGGTGAGTCAGATGCAAGACGACATTGCCAGTTTCTCAATGGAACTAGATGCACAGGAATTATGCTCAATCTATCGAAGCTTTCCAGGTCGCCCTACGCGCAGAACCTGAAGATCAGCTTCTGTGGCTTCGTCTTGGGGAGGCCTACAGTAGGGCTGGTCGCCACGCCGCTGCGCTGAAAGCTCTCGCAAAGGCTCATGAACTTGATCCAGACGACTGGCTTTGCACTTTTCTGATCGGCGAGGTACAACACCAAACTGGGAGACTTGTGGAAGCCCTCCTTTCATTTAATTCAATTCTAGATGCACGCCCAAAGGAGATCGGAGTATTGCTGTCGCTTGCGCGAACACAACTGAACCTTGCTCACCAAGAACGCTTGACTGGTTTCAGCGCAAGATCTGAACAGTCTTTCGTTGCAGCTATCAGAACATGTTTCGCGACTTCACGAGAAGATACTGGCCATGGAGGCGTGATGTGGAAAATAGTTGCAGATGCTCTATTCGGCCTATCAAAGGCAGCCGTGTTCGTGGACGAAAGTGTTGTTGCCGATGTCCTCGACCACACAGATTCCTTGCTACATGGCCAAGCAAGCGCCCGTATCGCACAAATTCTCTCCCCACGCTCCGCAACCAAACATGCCCTAATAACCCCGCGCCGTGTGCTTGAAGCCGCCGTGGCTGCTTATGATTATAGAATCACCGTTGGCTCAACAGAAGACATTGCCCTTGGCAGCGCGCTCTTTGACCTCGCAGTGGCACTCTATGCGTGGTGTGCTGAGGCCAAAGGTAAAATTCACGAAAATGCTCCGGAATCTGCAATATCCCTTTTAAAACAGGCGCTACAAAAGGAACCTGGGAACCCCATTTATTGGGTTGCATTGGGTAATATGTACTTCCTTGGGAGGCCGAAGGCGGCGCAACATGCATACATCAAGGCTCTAGAACATGATTCGAAGGTGCGTTCCGTGTATGCGCGATCATGCCTAGGTCTGAAATTGTGGGCGACAGAATGTGATTGCATGGGCCAACCTTGGACTTCTTTACCTATACCACAATGATTTGGAATTAGCAAACGAGGCGCTACTACGAGCACAGGTGTTAGACCCTGATTATACTCTTGCTTGGGTTGGGCAAGCGATGGTGGCTGCGGCTAATGGACATGACGCTGACGCTCGCGGATTGCTCGAACATGCAGTCGGTCTCAGTGCTGATGTGGTGGGTAAAATGCATTTCGTACTTCTGTGCCAAGTGCTGACTCGGCTAGCCATTGGCTGATCTTGAATTCGCGTCGAGAGTGCTCACCGCGCTATCAGCTACTACTCGCCCTCAAAGTGGAGTCAAGGAAGAGCTGCTTCCCGCTTTCTTCGTCCTCAATCGCTTCGCCCAACGGTGTCCGCAAGATCCATGTGCTCTTCACCTATTGGGCCTTCTGTGCGAGCGTCTGGACCAACCTGAAGAAGGCACTCAATGGATCTCTCGTGCTATTGCCCTGTTGGAGGCCACATACGAAGAATCCGAAGATCCACTCGTCGAGAGACAGTTCACGATTGCTC